>JAJONR010001973.1:0-81871 GCA_029582245.1 Solanum etuberosum | reverse complement strand
CGTTCACGTCCATAATTCGGCATGAACTTTATTCTGAGAAGTCTTTTACAAATTTTTCTAAAATTGTTTTAAGACTTGAGCACTTGAGTTGAGAAAGAGTAGAGTCGAGTTCATTTTCTTTAAAATGATATATGGGAACTAAGTATTCCGAAGAATAAATGTTTTCACATTTAAAAGAGAAGGAAACTGAGATTTCCAAAAGAGTTTTGAGCAGTTTGAGTAACATCTCTTTTTAGAGAAAGATTTTGAGTAATAATCTCAAACCACAGAAAGAGTTATGTTTTTAAACATATGAGCTAGTTACATTTTTAGAGTAGTATTGAGCACCGATATGGGGACGAGTTTGAGTTCAGATAATTGAAAGTCTTCATAAATCGTGTAGCCAGCATGGGTAGAAAAGGGTCATACTTTTAAGATGAATCCTTAATGCTTTTAGCGTAGACTAGTGGATCCACTTAGTGAGTTAGGTTCTATACCCCGGCAAGGTATAGGACGACCCTGGCAGCGTGAGGCAAACTGATGTATCATCACATAGCTCATAGTGATGGTTATCGGTTAGAGAAACTCCCACAGAGATATTTTGTATTCTTATATACACAGAGTTTACTTGGTATTTTCATATACAAGCAAATTTTATCTTGTATCCTTGCATACAAACTGAGTTACTATTGCATTTTTCAATACATTGAGTTGTTTTCTACTGTTTTAAAAGCTTTCCATATATTGCATCTGTATTGTTGCTTTATATTGAGTGAGTATCCAGAGTTGAGTACCCAGAGTCGAGTATCTTATTATTGAGTCGAGCCTTATTTCACTGAGTTGAATATCTTATCATTGAGTTGAGCCCTATTTTCTCCGAGTTGAATTGAAACATGTTTCTTTGAGTTGATTTGAGTTGAGTGAGTTGAGAAAAGGTAAGTATGTTTCTATTCCACTAGTTCAAGCTTATGTTTATGCTTTAGAATTCCCCTTACATGCTCGTACATTCCATGTACTGAGCCATTTGTCCTGCATCGTTTCATTATGCAGATACAGTACTCAGGATCATCAACAGGCACTTCGTTGATACCGCTGGCAGTTCGAGTTAGCTATGGTAAACCTCCTTGTTTCCGGAGGGTTCCACTTGTACTTTCAGTTATATCAGTTGTTAGGATGTTGTGGGTCTTGTCCCGACTTTCATCTTTGTCAGTTAGAGGCTTCATAGATAGACAGTAGAGTTTGAGAAGTCTGTTTCATTTATCTTGTTAAATGTTTTAAAGACTTGAGTTGCCTAGTTTTGGCTAGTTGAATATACGATTATATTCTGAGTTAATTATTTGAGTTAAAATGAATTTTATTATGTTTTAAGCTTTGTATGCTTGAGTTAGTCTTCCGCTTGTAGTCAGCCAGGATGAGGGTTAGCTTGGGAACCAGCAATGGTTCTCGAGTTCCGGCTACGTCCAGGGTGTAGGCTCGGGTCGTGACATATTGACTCAGGAGATAGTTACAGATATAAAGAAGAGGGGTAAGCCTGCTAATGTAGTCATCAAGCTTGATATGGCTAAAGTTTATGATAGAGTATCTTGGTTCTTCCTGATGAAAGTTCTAAGAAAGATGGGTTTTTCTAATAATTTTGTTGATTTGATATGGAGGTTGGTAGCTAATAATTGGTATTCAGTGTTGATTGATGGTCAGTCACAGGGCTTCTTTCATTCTACTAGGGGTGTAAATCAAGGAGACCCCCATCTCCTGCTCTATTTAAGTTTTATCGAGGGCTTTGAATGCATTATTTGATGATGTCCAATTTGTGGGATTTGGACTTCCTAAATGGAGTGCACAACTCAACCATCTTGCATATGCAGATGATACTATTATTTTTGCCTCAGCTGACAAATACTCTCTAAAGAAGATAGTAGCAACTTTGTAGGATTACGAAGCTCCGTCTGGCCAGAAAATTAATAAAATAAAAGCTCTTTCTTTATGCATCAAAGTGTTGCAGCAGAATTGAGTTGGGTGGTAGAGGAATGCACGGGTATTTCTAGGGGTCAGTTTCCCCTAAAATATTTAGGTTGCCCTATTACGCTTACAAGGAAAAGAAGGGAGCATTATGCAGATCAGAAAGGTAAGGGACAAGTTGCAAGCCTGGAAAGGTAATATGCTATCATTTGGGGGAAAGGAGGTGTTACTTTCTAGTGTCTTACAAAGTATTCTTATTCATATTTTATCTGCTATTGTTCCTCCTAAATGTGTTTTGAAAGAACTCCATAGAATATTCGCAAAATTCTTTTGGAGTAACGACATTGCAGTCAAGAGCAAACATTGGGCTGCTTGGGACAAGGTTTCCCTACCAAAAATTGAAGGAGGCTTTGGTTTTAAATCAATGATTGATGTTTCTCAAGCAATGTTTGCTAAGCTTTGGTGGAAATTTAGAACTCAAAGATCTATATGGGCAAACTTTATGTGGAACAAGTACTGCAAGAAACAAATTCCTACATTAGTTCAATGGAAAGGAGGTCCTCAAGTGTGGAAACATATGTTAGAAAATAGAGAGACTATTGAACAGAACTTGTGGTGGGAACCAAAGGGAGGTACTTCTAGCATTTGGTTTGTTAATTGGACCAATCTTTGGACTCTATATCGCAAAAAATCTGAATTTCTAGGGTGTCATTCTCTGGCAGATATAGATGTTTTCCTAAAAGAGGATGGTTGGGTCCTTGGTACTATGCAAAATCTCCTGCCTAATAATATAGTTGAGCATGTTAGATTAAATATGGGTTACTGTAGGCAATCTGAAGAAGTAGATAAACCCTGGTGGACTAAGTCTAGTAATGGACAATTCACTGTCAAATCTGCTTGGGACTCTATCAGAAATAGATCTATCCCAAATGAAGACTTTAAGAATTTATGGGTGAAGGGGCTCCCTTTTAAAATTTCCTTTTTTTGGTTGGAGAGTATGGACGCAAAGAGTTCATGTGGCTGCTATGCTATCATCCTGGGATTCCAATTGTTCTGATTTATGTCATTGTTGTAGTTCTCCTGTGAGGGAAACATTAGAACATTTATTTTTATCAGGAGAAATGGCTGCTTTTTATTTGGGACTACTATGCTAGGGCTGCTGGATTACTAGGTCCTTGGGTACAGATTAAACAAACTATGAAGAAATGGTGGGAATTCCAAGGTAATAGTAGAGTGAAGAAGGTGTATCAAGCAATTCCTAATATTATTCTTTGGTTTCTATGGAAGAGGAGAAACACTATTTTACATGGAGGTTCTTATTCTAGTAACAAGGTAATATGGGATATCGATGCTACCATTCACAAGTTTATTAGGCTAAAGTTCAACTTCTTGACTTTCCATAATAATTGGCCTCAGATGGTTTGTCAACTAGAAAAGCACAAACCTTTTTTAACAGTATAGCTATTAGATGGATCCCACCTCCTTTAGAGTGGTTGAAATGTAATACTGATGGTGCTTCTAGAGGTAATCCAGGTCCAAGTGCTTCTGCTTTCTGTGTGAGAAATCATGATGGCAATCTAGACGGAGCTAAAGGCTTACAAATTATTGATTCATCTAATTTAGTGGCCGAGGCTAAGGCTATATACAAAGGTCTTCAATACTGTTTGGATAAAGGGTTCTCCAACATCATCTTGGAAACAGATTCTCTATCTATGGTTAACATTATTAATGGATCTTGGGAGGTTCCTTGGAGTGTTCCAATGGAAGTCAATGCTATAAACAGGATCAGAAGAATCATTACAGTGAAAGTACAACATTCCTTAAGGGAGGGATATACTCTTGCTAATTTTTTTGCTAACTTAGTTTTAAGTTTTGCAGGTACATACGAATTCAATTCATTTCAGGAAGCTCCAAGTACAGCTAGGAGAATTATCAATCTTGATAAAGCTAGTACTCCAACTATGAGAATTAAACAGAGGAACTCAACAAATAGTTACAGTTAAGAGTTAGAAGATACCAATTGTACAAGTTACACTATTGAGTTAATAGTGAGGCCACCAAGAAAGTTTTTGGATCGATGTTAGTTAAGTCTGAAAAAATTTCGATTGGTTGACAGTTCCTAGCACCTGGTCAGAGCTTTGAGGTGTCGTTTGGTACTAAACCAAACCTTCAGGTACGCCAAACTTAGTTTAACTCGATCACAATGTTCTATCATAACAGACCTGAAATAGTAATCCAATTCAATATCTAGACTTTTATGGTGGTATTAATTCCTATTGAGGGATTCATTCCATTGAAGGATAGGTGATGAACTGGAAAATTATTTCAAGTAGTATTAGAATACCTGATACCAATAATACATCTGAGTTGACCCGCTTCACCTCTGAATTGTCAGCTTCTACCCCTTCAGTTTGTGATCTTATCAGAGAGCAACCTGGATTCTTCGATCCATAAAAGATGATGATAAACATTCATCACAGAAGTGGAGTGCGATTGGGATAAAAAGATTTAAATCATCGATGGTTTGAATCTGAAATTAAGGAATAACTCAAAATGGTGAAAACTTATCTGATAATATTTCAGATCCGTTCGAACTTGAGGTCCAGATCTAGCTCACAGAAGTGGAACACCAGTACAACCAGTTGGCGTGGAGGTGAATTTGAACCATCGATATTAGTGAAATGGTTTCGAAGTAGGAAGGAAGATGATAGAAGCCTGTTCTTTTCCACTTTCCTAACTTAACTTTGTAGCTGGTCTTTTGTTTTACCTTCGAATCCCTCTGTTTGGGCTTTTTTGAGGTTCGGATGGTTTGGTCCTTTGCTGTACATATCTGTTTTTTCTATCTTAATATAATAAAGAGCAACTTTCACATATAGCAAACATAAAAATTAAATTTGGATGCTATAAATATAGTTTGTATAACTGCGCTCTGTAACAAATTTTATATTTGTTATGGCTATTAATCTGTATATTTCGGTATACATATACATAAAAAATTTATATTTGGGTCTATTTGTATATTTCGCTATACAAATGGGTCCTGCATTTGTATATTTCGATATACAAATGGGTCCTGCGTTTGTATATTTCGGTTTATTTGTATATTTTGGTCTATAAATAGGTCCTGCATTTGTATATTTCGGTATACAAATGGGTCCTGCATTTGTATATTTCGGTCTATTTGTATATTTTGGTATACAAATGGGTCCTGCATTTGTATATTTCGGTATATAAATGGGTCCTGCATTTGTATATTTCGGTCTATTTGTATATTTCGGTATACAAATGGGATGGCAAAAAACATGAAATGTTTGCTGCGAATTACAAATAAAAGAAACTATGGCTATAGCATTTAATTTGAATTAATAGTTTGTTATTTCATACAATTTTCCCTATAATAAAATACATGGCCCTTTTGGGTCATTTGAATTTAAAAAAAAACATAAGCACTAAAATATGTATGTTGCATGTATATTTTGTGTCGGTAATTACAAAATGTACCAATAATACAAAATTATTTACCCTTATTTTACAAAATGTACTCTCTTTTCCTCTTTGTTGTATTTAGGATAGGAAAAAATTGTTCCATTTAAAGTTGATGACGGATAGAATTTCGCTCCGTGAACTGCAGATAAGATTTCAGTATTAATTTTAGTTGAATTGAAACCTTTTAAGTGTTGTATATTGTGTTCTCATTATCATCCTTTTAAAACACATTGTCTCCAATTATATAAAGAGGTGCAAATCATTTCAGTGCTAAATCTTTAAGAAAGGTTGAGAAAATTAGGGGAATACTGTAAATAGTGAAAGAATTGAAACCATATAAATTTTAGTATAACTTACATAAATCCTATAGTGTAAGACTTAAATTACATTTTATCTTTACTATGTTCTATTTTACAAAAAATCCTTAAAATATCAGTCATCTGGATACATAATTGGCTGTCCGGATACATAATTGACTGTCTGGATACATAATTGACTGCCCTACAATAAGTGTCAAACTGTTGCGCTAAAACAAGAAATAAATCTGAAAAATCTAATTAAATCTCATAAATTATGCTTACGTTTCTTTTTACTATCAATTAGACAAGTTTAATATATGTATTAATGTGCTTCATATTTATTGTATCAGATACATAGCTGCAAGATCTTCACATTTTGCCTCAAACTAAACAAACTTTTGATAATAACATTTTTTGTATCACCATTTATGAATTTGATACATACTTGTGTGGCACTTTAATGTATCATATATATAAGTTAATAAGTATCAGATGCATTGTTGTGTGCCAAGATCACTATTATGTAGTCATGACACGCTGTTATGTATCAAGTTGTTAATCACTTTATTAGATGTCTATCTATAATAGAAAAAGATAGTATCAACGGATTCAGATACAATTTTGTTTACCACACATATTTAGCTATGAAAATAGTAAGGTTTATGTATCACACATATGATTTGGTAGTGTGTACGGATACACATCCTTCTAAATTTGAATAAGGTAGAAGATACATAATCACACCTAGATACATGATAAATGATACATTTGGTTGAAGTTTTGTATCAAGTATCAAAACTAATTAAGGTTATGTATCAAAACTAATATTTGAACATGATACACTGTGCATGATAAAATTGTAATGTATCGTAGTGTTGAAACAAAGGCATTATACATTAATTAAGAAACAAAATTAACTTACTACAATAAAAATCTAGTTAATGTATCCCAAACTATAGTCGTAAGATGATTTAGTAATTTGAACACGATATATTGTACATGATGAAATTGTAATGTATCATAGTGTTGAAATGAAAGCATTATACATTAATTTAAGAAACAAAAACAACTGGATACATTAAAAATTTGAACCCATACATATAAGAAAAAGATGAACAAGAAAAAATCGGGAAAAAAAATCAACAATCTGATCTGTTTCGACTTCTCTTTCTCAACATTCACTTTAGAAGCTGTTTTTCCGCCATTGAAGTTTGTTGGGATATTACAAGTGGGATTTGGTGATTTCACTAAGTACACCTTGCACTTGCTGATATCTGCTCCGATTAATGATTTGGGCGTGATCTGAAACTCCCATTCTTGTCTGTTATGGCTGATTGAACAATTGCATTCTTCCCGTTTTAGCAAACTAGTCTTGCAGAAGCTCCTGCAAGAATACTATTATTAATTAGCGTAATCATTGAATCATATTAAGTTCAATTCCAAGAGAAAAAATGATTACAAGATGATATAAGAATTTCAAAGTTCAGCAGGCTTGAAAGAGTATTACTAGAATACTAGAATAGGTGACCCCACGAAAAATATTAAGAATATTTTGAAGTCGAAGATGCTTCCTTCTTCAAGTAATTGGGTAAGTCCAATATTGAAATATGGACTTTTATTCATATGTATCAGCGATTTTTGAAGATGAAAAACTAAAAAAATTTGAAAACTGAAGTTATGGAAAGAGATCTACCTCTTGAATAATTTGAAATTATTAATTAGAAAGAGAAAAGATTTGACATTCAAAAATGGATTAATGGTGTAATTGTGGAAAATTTTGTGGCGTGAAAAAGGGAGCAAAAAATCGTGGGAATCTAAAGTTGGAGAAGAAGAAAAGGATGGGAGAGATTTATGTAGTGAAATCAGGAAGTGATAAACATGTGTTTGGGGAGTGGGAGTTATGTATCCGGTAGTCTTCTGTTACACTAAAAAATAAGGGACTTTGGAAATTTTAGAACTGATAGGGAATAATGGAAATTATGAAAAAAAATTAGGTGTGTATATAGGTAATGTTTCCTAAATTGTATTATAAAGACTCAAGGAAGAGGAAAGAGAGTCAAAGCTAACACAATCCATCCTAATTTTCTCTATAGTAACATTCCCCGGGCTATGACATATTGATGTTAACGGGTGATCCACGTATTTACAGGATCTTGGTGTTTGTCGAGTTGATTCTCATAATTGCTGGCACTTATATTCATCATCTTGTGATGGACTCTATTATTTATTGGTTTCGCGACATGCCTTTCCTTAAATTAATTGGTGCCAAGGTAAAATTTATGATCGAGCTCATTCCTATAATAATGTTGGCAGCCTTGCATCACCTTTTCAAGTTCAATTATGGGTATCTCCATCTAGTGGCCGGTAGGCTTCACCACATATTTCTATACCATTGCACACTTCATGCATGCAGCTTATGATGTTGGAGGAAATGACGTATTGTTGGGATTAATAATGCAGATTGTTGCTTACATTCTGAACGGAGAGTTATGTTAGGGTTTTGCCCTGATTTTCTTTTCTTATTTGAAGTTTATTTTTTTTCCTTAAAGAAAAGTCAAAGTATTACAATAAATGCCTGAACATTTTTCTGAAAGGAAAATATAATTTTCTTCCATATTTGGTTTATTCTTTCCTTAGTGGAAAAGTTTGGAGATCTATAAATTGAAGATCCCTATTCTTATAGCATAACACAATAGAATCTACAATGTAGTCGTTTAGAGACTTTTGTTTATGTGGAGATTTTACTCTCTACAGTTTTAACGTTTTTTTTATTAGTTTTTAATTATGTAGGCCAGTTGGTCATATCATATAATAATATTATGTCTTTTAGTATAGTTTTTTATATGTTCGTCTAATTTATCCTCATATGATTTGCAAATTATAAGCTTCCGCATGACGCCAAGATCACTTTCGAACACAACAAGTTATTAGTTAGAATTTTTGCTTTGAACTTCTACGTTGTGTTGTGTTTTTATAGATATGTGATGTATTCTGCTCCTGAAGTACCAGAGCATAGTAAAAAGGAGTTGGAGCAGTTACCTTGCTGATGTGAAAGTGTTTATAGAGGACTAATTTTATATATTATATCTCATAAATTATGAGTTGTTTGCTCACTTCATTTTTGTCATTTGGTGAGTCTTTGATTCTCATTTGTTCTAATTTATCTTATGTCCTTATCAATGAGAAAAAACAAAATACAATATATACACACACTTCTAAATCAGTATCTAAAATATTTTACAAATACTATTGTGCAATTCATTATTAAATAAAAACAAATACTGTTATGCAATATAATTTTCCTCTCCATATTTTTTATGTCCGACATAAATTTATTCGTCAAAACACTTATTATTTAATTCAACAAAAAAATAGATTCTTAATTTTTTTCCCTGTCAAAGAAAATTACAAGATTGCAACAAAAAATAAATGAAAAATATAGTGTTGTATGTTAAAGTAATTTAGAAAACATGATTTGAAATTTATCTTTTTTTTTAATACTATGTTTTTAGAGATGATCTCGAGTTATTAATCTGTATTTTGATTTTTTATTTACTTTTTATTAAAGATATTTATGATTTCATTTTATTAAATTTTTAAACAAAATTAAAATTAAAATCAAATCAATTATATAAAAAAGAAATCAGAAAGTATAATTAAGTAATGATATTAATGAAGAGATTAGAGAAAGGATTTCTTTGTTCTTTAATTATGATTAAAAAGCTTGTTAAATTAAATTATATAGTAGTATTATATTTAAAAATCAAAATATAAACTTAATTTTAAAAGATCCGAATTAAATTATTAAATTAAAGCTAAATAGAAATAGGTTAATAACATCTCTAGATAAAATTTGACCTAATCTTCGTGTTCTGGGTACTGAAAAAGAATCCATTGATTTGTTAGGTATGCAGATTCTAATCCTATTTTTCAAAATTTTTTGCTTGGGATTTAAAAAGATTTAAGTTACTTTCAAAAAAAAATCCAAACATGCTTCTTTGTTTTTACTAAATTTTTCTTCTTTTAACCCTAATTTTAACCAAAAAAATATACAACCTTGATTTTGCAAATTAAGTTTTTTGTATTGTCAATCTTTGGTTCCTTGTTTTGCAATTTGTTGTTTAAGTTGCTTGAACAAATTGTTTGTTATATGTTACTACAAAAAATTGTACCTTACATACAGTTTGATTGGGGTTTTGGGGAAGGGAGATGTTACCACAGGCTAGTTGAATTAGTAACAATCTCCTATATTTGTGTTAAGAAATTCATTGAATATGTATAAATTATTTATTTTTCTATGTACTTTTTATTAAAGATATTTATGAATTCATTTTATTAAATATTTAAACATAATAAAAATAAAAATAAAAATAAAATCAATTATAACCAAAAGAAATGAGAAAACATAATTAAAGCAATGATATAAATGAGGAGATTTTGCCCACTTTTTCGGAACGGATAAAGGTGCTCATATTTTTTTTTTGGCTTGTGACAATCAATTTTTAACATTACATTGTTATCCTTCCATTTTATTTGTCTTCTAAATATACACCATGCATGTATTGGTTATGTACATGAAGTTAGTCCTCTAACGGGAACGTTCTAATTAACAAATTTCGCTCGCCTCCCTCCTGTCTCGCTCGTCACTCTCCTATGTATTTAATATCTCATATACATGTGAATCACACTATATATATACAGATACATGTATATCTAGTGTGATTCACATGTATCTAGAATACATGACTATCTCGCTCGCCTCCCTCCCCATCTCACACCTCTCTCTCTATTTTAGTGTATCTAGTAACAAAACTACAAGTATCTAGGTGTATCTTCTTTAGTAGTATATGATATGAAACTCTTAATTAGTGGTAAGATACGTAACTATTTAAAAGTATAGATAAAGTAATTTATATAATATAGATGTATAGTCGAATAAGTTAGTTTTTCCATACATAATAATGATCAACGTTTTCAAATATTAACTTAATTTCTTTTGATTTTGTTGATAGGTTGGCTCATTATACATGTTGTAGATGTATCATTATATGGTATAGTATATAACAATATTTTACATGCGTTTGACTTGATATATTTGTTCTAAAAGGATAGGGTACTTAATTCAAGTCAATCATCTTCGTATTTGTGTACTAGCTAGGGTTCATGGCTTACAATTCAACAACACACAAATTGGAACAAGTTAATGTTGTTGGAATTGAAGGACTTTACTTCAATAAGGTTATAACCTACGCATAAACTTTATCCTCTCTTAATTCGTAAAGGTTGGAAGACATGACATATTTGCGGACATTCACGTGAGAAAGCAAAGATATATCCCCTTGTTTCAAATCCATTTTTTTCCATCAAAGTCATTTCTTCATCATGCTTTTTATTAAACTCCTTTTATTCATTTATCTCTTGTTCTAACTTATGTAGCGTTACAATAATATTTCGTACCATTATTTCCATACGTGTTTCCCTCATTAGTTGTGTCTTATCATATTTTTTACCTAATCTTTCAATATGTAAATTTTATTATAAAACAAAATTATATGTCTTAAAATTGACTCTTAAAATTCAAACACTAGTACAAAGGTAGATAGAACCACATATTTTTTTATTTTTTTTTTGCATAAAAAGATCCTACCAATAAAACAAAAAACTAGCAATGGAAACAATAAAAGCAAGAGACTCAGAGTGCAGATAAAGCATTTTATAGGAAATGAAAATTTGTGATTTTATTTTTAAAAAAGGCATACATGCGAAAGGAAAACCTTGACTAGGGAGCTATTCACTAAAATTAGAATAAATACAAAAGGTAAGAATATCCGATTTTATGAAAGAATAGACACAAAAGGTAAGAATTCCCATCATATTTCCCCCCTAATTGTTTCAATGGTGTGTTGTCAATAATAACATTTTTCGTACTGCATTTAATGGCAATAAATGTCTCATCTTTTATATGGTACTTTTGTTAGTGTGAGTTTATTTGTTGATTCTGTGAGTTTATTTGTTGAAAGTGACATTGATCAATAAATGAAGAAACATATCTTTTTTACAATTTTTTTTTTTGCAAATTCTGCCTTATTATTATTCTTTTCGTCCCAATTTAGGTGACACATTTCGAATTTTGAGATTCAAATAAATTTATTTTTTATTACAAATTTTTCATATGTCTTTTAAATATTTTGAATTATCAATTATTGTGACTTATACTATTTTTTACGTAGTTTACAAATATATAAATTTCATTTCAAAAAATGAATATTTCATGCGCAAATTCCCGATCAAACTTAAACTATTTGACTCTCGAAAAATGAAATATGTCACATAAATTAGGACAAAAGAAGTATATATAAATAAATAAGATAAGAAGAAGATAAAACTTAATAACCAGCTCTTTTAACACACGCGCGAGAGAAAACAATAATCAAATCTCATGTTTAATTAAGATTCGAAAAATCATATTAAAAATATACTTAAGAAAATAGCAATTACAAGTTTTTGATTTTTTGATTTTTCACTTGGTATTTGGTATCTATTTTAATGTATCTAGTAACAAAATTACAAGTATCTAGGTATATCTTCCTTAATATATGATATGAAACTTTTAATTAGTGGTAAAATACGTAATTATTTGAAAGTATAGATATATTAATTTATATGATATAGATATATTAATGTGTAATAAGTTAATTTTTCTATAATAATGATCAAAATTTTCAAATATTAACTTAATTTCTTTTAATTTTGTTGATAGGGTGGCTGATTATACATGTTGTGGATGTATCATGTAACTTACAGATAAAGTTAATTTGACTTAATGATTAAGAGGCCGTTTGACTTAACTTAAAAAAGTAAATATTTATGCATTAAGTCTATTTTTTTTTTCCTTAGCCATCTCTATCCACATTAAAATTAAATTAGGGAGAAACAAGATTCAGTGAAACTTTATTTCTGTGCTTGACGCAGAAATGGTTCCCTAGGGAGTCACACATAATTTCTTGTCCATTGTTACTTATTACATATTAGTTTGTTTTTAGTGATAATACACCGATTGAAACAATTAAGGGGGAAAATTGATGGAAGAAAAGAAGTTCGATTTTTTTTCTAGTTGGATTCTTTTTATTATATTTTTAAATTATTAATTATTGTGACTTATCATATTTTTTTACCTAATCTTTAAATATGTGAATTTTATTATAAAACAAAAATTATATATCTTAAAATTGACTCTCAAAATTAAACATTAGTACAATGGTAGGTAGTACTACTAATCCATCAATAAAACAAAAAGCTTGCAATGGAAACAATAAAAGCAAGAGGCTCAGAGGACAGATAAAGCATTTTATAGGAAATAAAAATTTGTGAATTTACTTTTTTAAAAAGGCATACATGCAAAATGAAAACGTAGACTAGGATTCACTAAAATTAGAATAGATACAAAAGCTACAAGAGTGCATGATTTCTCCTGAACATTTGTTACTCTCACACAAACTCTCCATTTTTTAGAAATTTATTGTATATTAAAGGGAAAAAAGTCAGAAATATATCTGAATTTTAACTGAAATTGCTGTAACAATTCCAAATTTTGGACAGGACCTTTTACCCCCTACACTATTTAATAGTGTATTTTAAAGGTATATATGTCCCCACGTGGACATTATAAAAATTATATTATTATAAATAGTAACTTGTCCACGTGGACACATATATACCTTTAAAATACACTATTAAATAATGTAGGGGGTAATAGGTCTTGCCCAAAGTTTAAAATTGTTACAGCAATTTCGATCAAAATTCGAATATATTTCGAACCCTTTTCCCTATATTGAATGTAGCATTCATTTGAAATGTGAAATTAAAAAGTGACTTCAGAGGAAGAAGAAAACAGTGATCACATCTCATGTTTAAGTGTCTAAAAATCATAGTATTAACAATGCAAGTTTTTTTATTTTTTTTTATTTTTTTTTATTTTCCACTCAGTGTTTGGTATTCATATTGAAGCTCAATTAAGTCTGAATTCGCGTTGAAAAGTTCCATATTGAAAGGGTAAAACACTCCCAAAAAATGCGACTCCATACCACGAGGATTCAATCTACGATCGAATGATTATATCAAACTAATAGATAAATACATGAACAACATGTTTTTAAATGGCACCACGTAAATTATGTTTATTGTTATTACCTTATTTGTTGATAGCAATTTATTCATTTAATTTGTTGATAATAATAGTTTATAGTCTACTTAGTTACATAATGATACAGAGATGAGAGGACTAAGACTCATAATGATACAGAGGTGAGAGGACTTGGTTCTATTCGATAATACTTTCAACGAAGGTTCATTAACATATAAAGTATAAATAAATAAATTTCAAGCTTTATAATGTTGATTTTTACATAAATAATAATGGGAACCTAGTGAAATTTCATTAGTTTAGAATTCTCCAAGTTTTAATTTGTCTAATTTAGCTTCATAAAGTTCTAAGAAATAAATAATATTTTTAACTTTGTCGAAATGCTTATTAATTTTGTAATTTCAAAATCATGTGCAAAGTTAGAATTAAAAAAATACTCCTTCTGTCTCAATTTACATGACATATTTCATTTTTCGAGAGTCAAAGAATTTAAGTTTGACCAAGAATTTGCACATGGAATCTTCAAATTTTTAAAAATGAAATTTATATATTTGTAAATTACATAAAAAATTCTATAAGTCACAATAATTGAAAATTTAAAATATTTAAAAGATATATGAAAATTTTACGGTTAAAGATAGACTTGTTTGAATCTCAAAATCTGAAATGTGTCACATAGATTGAGACAAATGAAGTAATGTGTCACATAAAAACACTTGTTAAATCAATACTAATTCCAGGGAAACACACACGTTGATGGACAGGTGTGTGCTTATTCCCCTCTAAACATTTTAAATCATCACATTAAGTGTAAAATAAATACCTGATAAATATTATTAATATAGTAGTACATTAAATGATTTTAAAAGTATTTTTCTTCATCGATAATTTTTTTTTCTACTAAAAATAGTTATAATATGTACACAAATATTATCGACATTCAAACAAATAAAGTTACAACTAAAACAAAGCTAAGGCGAGTCTCATAATTTTGAAAAATAATAAGACACTAATTAAATTAAAATAAAATCTAAAAATTAATTTCTCTTATTAAATTAAAATTTAAAATTAAATCCAAAAAATAATTTATCTTATTTTATTTGTAATTTCCATGTCAATGTAAGTGTCTAGTCTTAGGAATGACAAAACATTGATGGGTGAAATGGAAAAATTTAGTGGGTCCCATGTAATCATATGGTTGTAAAGAACATTGATGACTTTTGATGATTTAAGCAAAGGGCTAAGTTGGCCAAGAGTTGAAAATATTTCATGGTATCTACAGTAAATTAATTTTTAGACTAATAAAACTACATCATTTTGATAGATTTACAAAATTAACCTTATGGGCCCATATTTCCAAAGATGAGACAAGCTTTAACATTAGAGATCTCTTGATTTTATTGAAAATTGTAATTCAAGAAAAAAGTATTTCAACAAAAAGAATAAAAAGGTACTGCACAATAGTAACCTTAAATAGACCAAAATACCCTCAAAAGAAATTATCTAACAGTAAACTGACATGTGGGAGCTGCTTAACTCCCACTTATAAAATAAGAGGATATTAAGAAGAACAAGAACTTATTAAAAGCACAAGAGAAAAAAAGAAGAACAGAACTCCATTTACATCTCCCCTTTCTGAAAAAAAATCATCCAACATGGAACCATGGGAGATTCGTTTGTGGTATAGGAGCAATATAATTTCTTACGCGGCTGCAGTTGTGTTCTTGGTTTGTGATACCATTGTTGGCCCCAAAGATGCTAAACCAATGCATAATGTGGTCATATTGGTTATCTTCAGCAGATTTTTCTGGCTATGCACATTCACATTCATGAAACTACTTTTGGCGGTGCAAATTTTCCGAATCCGATTTCACCGACGCTTGTCAAGTTATGCAACCCTCAAGGCGTGATACTCGGCTGGACGGTTTTGCTCCTCCAACATCATATGGTACCCGCGGGTCCCTATTTGTTTGGAGCACTCATATCGACAGTAATCACGGCCTTTTGTGTCGTGATGCTTCTTAGGCCGGTTACTACCGATATGGGCATAATGTACGCATTATGCACTCTGACTATCAGAGTTTCAGTTCGAGATAATAAACTCGATCAACAAACTTGGATTACATTTGGATTTTGCTGCTTCCTCGCCTATGTGAGAGCTTATTTGGAGTATAAAGCTACTATGGCTGTTGAGAGACCGGTTGCTGAGGAAGTTGTTGCTGTTAACAATGATGTTGAGGTTATTATTGCTGAGGAAGTTGTTGCTGTTAACAATGATGTTGAGGTTATTATTGCTGAGGAAGGTCTTGCTGCTGATGGTGGTGCTGGGAAAGAGGCTGCTGTTGGTGCTGGAAAAGAGGCTGTTGCTGGTGCTAAAAGAAGATGCTGGTGGTGCTGGGATAGAGGCTGTTGGTGTTGCTGGGAAAGAAGCAGCAGCAACTGCTAGTGCTAGGAAAGAAACTGCTGCAGGTTGATGAAAGAAGCTACTGCGGGTTGATGGGTAGATAACCCATTTTTTTTTGGAAAAGAAGCTGTTGTGGGTTGATGCGTAGATAACCCTTTTTTTTGTTTTTTTGGAAAAGAAGCTGCTGCAGGTTGATGGTAGATAACCTTTTTTTGGTGTTCATTATGCAATGTAATCCATTATGGGATCTTTTTAAATTAAGACTATATTTTGATTTTAAAATTAGTCTTCTACTGCTGCTCTGCTCTTTTTAATCTAGTATTAAAAAAAAGCTTCAATTTTTTTTAAAAAAACTGTTCGTTTAGTCTGAAAATTTGTTTCAAAAGAAAAAAACTTCAATCTTTTTAAACCCCCAAACAAAAAATAAAAAAATTGGATTAGAAATTTCCGGTCATCACATTATAAAAGTGATGACGTTAATAAGAAATCAATTACGAGAGTTGACGGAATGATAAGGAATATTATTATTTGCAAGGTGATCAGAATTTAAATTATTCTCCCTATTATACTGACTTCTTTCAATAATAATTTATTCACCCTCTTTTCCTTCTAATTAATTGATTGTATGCTATTATTTTCATAAATTATTCAAAGAAAATATTTTTATCCATTTTTTATTATTTTTTGACAAAATAAAGGTATGACAAATAAAAAAAGAGATTTTTTTCAATGCAAGTTATGATCTTTTATTCTTTCGCAAATTATGATGCAATTTTTTTTTGGTTCCTTAGAGGTATTCCATAATACTTTCAAATAAGGCTCATTAACATATAAAAAATTTATAAAATAAAAATATACACAATACATGTACTGGTTATGTATATGAAGTTAGTCTTCTAATTAGCAAGGTCATCTCCCCACTTCCTTTTTATGATGAGCCAAGTACTTCAGGACCACAATATGTTACGTATCTATAGAAATTAAAACTGAAGCTAAATCTCAAAGCCGAATCTCTAACTAACAATTCTACATTTAAGGGAGAAGCTATGGACTATGGTATACTAAGGAACATTAGATATTGAGAATTCATATAACTAAACCCAACTAACTTGAGATTGAGGCGTAATTGTTATCCTAAATAAAAAAGAATCAATTAATGCACCAATAAATACCACTGAAGTTCAACGACTATCACTTTACTCCAGAGCTGAATAACAAATGAGAAGTTCAATTGAACATATTATCAGTTCAATTGGCGAAATTCCTCGAACGAACGCTTGAACTTCTCCCTTTTCTCCTGTTGAACTTTTCTCTAAAACCCTAAGCGTGTTTAGGATTGTAAAAACTGATCTCAATCAATTTAGACCCCTATTTGGGTGAAAAAAACGTTTAAAGCTACCGTGGTAAGGAAAAGACCAAAATACCCCTCCTTAATTCGGATGAACTTTTCTTAATCAAACAGGCTGAACTCAAATGGACATATCTCCCTCATCCGAACTCAAAATTTAGCAAACTCGGTGGCGTTGGAAAGAGGACTCAGAGATTTTTCATTTGATATTCATGGGCCATCTAACTCGTCCTGTACTTAAAGTTATGGTCGTTTGAAGTTGACCCAAAACTCACAATTGAAGTCTAACTTATACAAATCTCAATTTAGCTCTTTCCAATTTAGTTCTTTCTAAAATTAGCTCTTTCTAAGACCGAGATGTTATAGAAAAGAACCAAGAGCATGATAAAAGCATTGCTTGGTTAACCACCTAGGTTGAAATCCTATCAGAGCATGTTCACAGAGATAGAGCAAACTCAATAAATGCAATATCCTGGAGTGGGTATGAAGATGAGATGTACAAGAGAAGTGGAGACTCGAAAGGTTTTCAACAAGCCATTTTAAGCTTGCCGGAAATCAAGGTTGGACAAATGGTTTTGATGAGAGGTGTAGAAGAGGAGAAGGTGAAGAGGTCAAATATGAACGTCATCATGGATCGATGAAGACCCACACATATGATTTGTTGGCTAAAATTCTAGACAAGGTGGAGGGTTGAGACATGGTTTTGCAAGAGATGAAGAGTGACGTCTCAGCCTTATCCACTACTGTAGTTTCACATGCATCCTCCATCAAAACACTTGAAGAAAAGATAGGGCAGCTAATCGCTCTTGCATATTCTAATTCCGATGAGTGTGAAACATTTAACAGAAATGGGGATCAATGAAATTCATTCCATGATCCAATCATTGTGACTAGAAGTGAGAAGGCATTGCAAGAGGTAGTAAGGTCAGACGAAGCGGATAATCAAAGGGTGATTTTCGATAATGAATCACCTAAGGAAATGAATGAAGATTAAGAGAAAGAAGTAGAAAGTGTGCCAAAGACAAATGTGCCAAAAAGTGGTGTTGAAAGTGAAAGTGAGTTCGAGAAGGAGTAGGAGTCCATACAAGAGTCTTGTATAATAGCTATAGGAGTCCCATGTTTAGTATAATACAAATAGTTTTCTTGTCTATAAATATGGCTATCCAGCCGTGTATATGCAAAAATAATAATACAATATTCAACCTTCTTTGTTGAGCCTACTTTTGCTAAAGTTCTTCATGGTATCAGAGCATTGGTTTTTAATCCAAAATTAATCATATCCTGCACCCTGTATCAAGCACAAATGGCAAGTTCATCATCTTCCGGCCTCTGTTTCTCACCCGCCTCCCTACATCAACTCATAGCCATATTTCCTATAAAATTAAAACCTTCAAACTACCTAGTTTGGAAAACTCAAATTACACAATTGTAAAGTATCCACCATCATCAGTTGTAGCAAACGAAAAAGATGAAGAGATTCAAACCCTAAGTTCCTTGAATGGGAAGACAGGGACGTCTTAGTTCGAAGTTGGCTCACCGGAACCATGACTGAGAATTCCATTGTAACGACCTGATTCCGTCGTTAGACAAAAACCAATGGGGAAAGAAGTGGGGCCAGAAAACTTTTGAGTAGTGACTTGAAAATTCCTAGCCTAGTCCAGATTTAGATGAAATCCGAGTCATATGAGGTCTAGGGAAATTTGGTAATAAATAAGAGATCTAATAATGAATTTGATTACATGAGTGGATATCCAAGATGTTAAGGAACCCACACGACTTTACGAAATCGAATTCGAGTGAGTAGAACTCCCGAAACCGATCTTAGCATGAACAAGTTATTTTTGAACGTCAAGGGTTGAATGTGTGTTGTGAAATGGGGACGTGGGACTCAAATTTTGAGGTTCTGTCTTTGTGTAAGCCGCCAGGGCAGGATTTATCCCACCAGGGCAGGGCTGCTGTGGTGGGATGGGAGCTGCCATAGCGGGCCAGTCGCGAATTAAGTCAGGAAAAAACCCCAATTTCGTTATTTTTCTGCAAACTTCGTTCTAAAGAGTTAGGAGATGACCCAAACGATTTCTTGACAGTTTTCCACGACTTTTGGAGCTAAAGGTAAGGATTTTACTCCCCTAATCCATTTTTCGATCCGTAGAACTTAGATTTATGGGTAATTATCGATAGGGGAGGGTTTTGGCCTGAAGTTAATCGTGGAAAAGCCCTAAATTGGGTATTGGGATCTTGGGTTTTTGCCTAGGGTTGATAATGTTGATTGTAATCCGGGTAATTAGGTCTCGTATATTGATCCTTGTATTAAATTGTTATTTTAGATCACGAACAAGCGGAAAGAATCCAAGAAGGGAAGATTCAAGTGCCTTAGGGGGATTCAAGCTTGGTTTTGAGGTAGGTGATGGTTTGATTTCCTGTTTGTGTAATGTATGTGGATTGATTGCTATATTGTATGCATGCGTGTATGCGGATCTGATAAAATGTGGAAACGAACCTAATGAAATGATTATGAACATTGCATGCCATGAACTTGTGTACTTGACCATATGACTTGAGTATTGTACATTATGGATGTGATTGTGATTGTGGTTGTGATGATTGGATCGGGTGTCACCTTCCGACACATATATTAGATCGGGTGTCACATTTCGATACATATCTTGGATCGAGTGTCACGATCCGACACATTAATTGGGATTGGGTGTCACGTTACGGCACACTAACTGTTTGGGTATGTGTTCCATGAGAGGACCATTGTGTTGTTATATCTATTGCTATTGAGAATGTGGAATTGTATATTGCTCCTGAAATGATAACTGAATTGTATTCCGTATATGTGTGCTTATTATATTGTGATTGTCTTCGTATATTGTACTTATGGGAGTAGCCGCGTGATCCTACTAGTACACTGTGGTTGTGTATTGATACTGCACTTGCTCTTTCTTTGTTGAGTACATGGCATCTTCAGGCGGCTACTGACAGACCTCATTTAGGAGATCACTGATCGAGACCGAATTCAAGGGTGAGCCAGTTTTTCCAGGCTGTCATGAGTTCTCATTCTGTTTAGTCCATTTCGGTGCGGACTTAGACTAGTTCTTTAGATTTTTCTTGTTTAGTTTCGGGGTTGTACCCCTTGTTCTTAGACTTGTCATTAGTAAAGTTTTGGTACATTGACTTTCAGGTTCTAGGCGTTGTTTTTCGCAATTTTTTGGTTGTGGTTGTCAAACTTTCGGAGTTAATGGGAACTCCAGTTTATTTCTGCATTTAAACCTACTTTCGTATCTTTAAATGTTTATCTTTGGGGTTAGTTGGTTAGTAGTAATGGTTCTCCCACCGGAGGGTTAGTGTGGGTGCCAATCACGACGGTCTGGGTCGTGACAAAATTAGTATCAGAGCCCTAGGTTCGTTGATCTCAGTGTACCAAAACAAGTCTAGTAGAGTCTTGCGGAATGGTACGGAGACGTCTGTACTTTTCTTCGAGAGGCTATAGGATTTAGGAAATCTCTCTGTTTTCTCTTGTCTCCTTTCGAGCTATAACTTGATTCCAATTGGTATCTGGTGATCCAAATTGGTATCTAATCTCCTTCACTCTTCTGTCTGCAGATGGTTAACACTAGGTTCAACGGTGTCAGGCCCGCAGCTCCCGTCAATGAGCCAGTTGAGGAATCCACAGCAAGAGGTCGCTGTCGAGGCAGGGGTAGAGGAAGAGCAAGGGGCAGAGGCCGATGAAGGGTAGCACCTGCTTGGGGTGGAGCACTAGTCGAGAATGCTCCCAGATATGAGGTTCCTCCTTAACATTATGAAGAGGTAGAAGAAAATGTGGAGATTGAGGACGAGGGGGATATTGGGCAGGAAGAGGATGCACTTGAATTCATCTTGGATTGTTATGAGAGGCTGCATAAGTTAGGTATTGTACACCAGCATGGGGTAGAGTTTGTGACCTTCCAGCTTCAGGGTGAGGCTAAGCAGTGGTGGAGGGCCTATGTGGAATTCAGATCGTCAGTTTTACCCTCACTCACTTGGACCCAGTTTCATGCTCTGTTTCTGAAAAAGTATGTGCCCCGGACCTTGAGAGATCGTAAGAAGGATGAGTTCATGGCTTTGGAGTAATGTGGTATGTCTGTGGCTGCTTATGAGGCTAAGTTCCATGCTTGGTCTAGATATGCTACGCAATTGGTGACTACCGAGGAGGAGAGGATTCGTCTATTCGTCAAGGGACTAAACTCCAAGTTACAGGTATTGTCTGTTCACATGACTTCTGCAGGAAAAAGTTTTAATGAGGTGACGGATTTTATGAAGAAAATGGAAGGAGTTAGGCGTGATGGGCAGGCTAAGGCGTTGGCCAAGAAGGCTAAGAGCACATATAACTTTCAGGGTTCCTACTCCAGAGGTTTAGGTAGGCCGACACTTGCAGCCCGACAATTTCAGTCCGCCATGCCCGCTTCTACAGGTAGTTACTCGAGAACTCCACCTAAGAATTTTAGTCAGGATAGCATGGGAGCCGCGCCTTTGGCTAGCAGCAAGCCGTCTTTTGATTGTAGTTGCTATAATTATGGAGAACCTGGACATATGAGGAGAGATTGTCCCCACCCGTGCATGTTGGACCCCGCGCAACAGCAGACTAGAGCAGTGGTACCCGCGGGCAACGGTAATAATGGTAGAGGACGTTCACAAGGTGGGCGAGGAGGAAATTAGCGAGGCAGTGGGGGTCAGGGAAATGGTAATGCAGGCAGAGGTGCAGCGCAGCCAGGCAAGGAGGTCACCTGTCAAGATGACAGGGCTCAGTGTTATGCCTTTCCGGGCAAGAGCGAGGTAGAGTCTTCTGACGCGGTGATCACATGTACTATTCTTGTATGTGACCGGATGGCTATTGTTTTGTTTGATCCGGGTTCTACTTATTCATATGTGTCAGTTCAATTTGCCTTGGGATTTGAAATGATTTGTGATGTACTTGATGCCCCCATCCATGTTTCTACCCCAGTTGAAGAGTCGGTCATAGTCACCCATGTCTATCGTGCTTGTCCTATCTTGTTTATGGGTTTTCAGACTTGGGCTGATTTGGTTATCTTGGATATGACTGACTTCGATATTATCTTAGGCATGACTTGGTTGTCCCCCTATTATGCCATGCTTAATTGTAATACTAAGTCAGTGACTCTAGAGATCCCGGGTAGGGAAAAGTTAGAGTGGGAAGGGGTGTACAAGCCTAATCCAGCTAAGGTCATATCCTCCATTCGGGTTAGGAAACTGGTGGGGCAGGGTTGTTTGGCTTATTTGGCTCATATTCAGGATGTTGAGGTCGAGTCTCCCTCTATTGAGTCTATTCCTGTGGTGTCAGAATTTAGAGAAGTGTTTCCTACCGATTTGCCTGGTATGCCTCCGGATAGAGATATAGATTTATGCATTGACTTGGAACCTGGTACTCGTCCCATTTCTATTCCTCCTTATCGCATGACTTCGGCGGAGTTGAGAGAGCTTAAAGCTCAAATTCAGGAACTTCTTGATAACAGTTTTATCCATCCTAGTGCTTCCTCGTGGGGTGCTCCTATCTTGTTTGTTAAGAAAAAGAATGGTAGTATGAGGATGTGTATAGACTATAGACAGTTGAATAGGGTCACCATTCAGAACAAGTACCCACTGCCTCGGATAGATGATCTTTTTGACCAGTTGCAGGGTGCATCAGTTTTCTCTAAGATTGATCTAAGGTCTGGTTACCATCAGTTAAAGATTAGGCATGGGGATATACAAAAAATGGCATTCAGGACCCGCTATGGGCATTACTAGTTTCTAGTGATGTCGTTTGGGTTGACAAATACGCCTGCAACTTTTATGAGTTTAACGAATGGTGTGTTCAAACCATTTCTGGATTCTTTCGTTATTGTGTTTATTGATGACATTTTAGTTTATTCGAAGAGTGAGGAAGAACACGCTGACCATCTTCATATAGTTTTGGGTGTCCTTGGGAGACAAAAATTATATGCTAAATTTTCCAAGTGTGAGTTTTGGTTGATTTCAATTGCCTTTTTGGGGCATGTAGTTTCAAGGGAAGGGGTAATGGTAGATCCCCAAAATATTGAAGCGGTTAAGAACTGGATCCGGCCTAGTTCTGTGATTGAAATTAAGAGTTTTGTGGGGCTCGCTAGCTACTATTGTCGATTTGTGAAGAACTTTGCTTCCATTGCCACACATCTGACAAGGTTGACCAGAAAGGAGGTACCTTTCGAGTGGACTGACAAGTGTGAAGAGAGCTTTCAAAAGCTCAAGACACTTCTAACCACAACACCTACTTTGGCACTACTGGTGGAAGGTAAGGATTTTATTGTTTATTGTGATGCTTCACATGCGGGTTTGGGTTCTGTGTTGATACAGGATAAAAATGTCATAGCCTATGCATCGCGGTAGTTGAAAGTACATGAACGAAATTACCCGACACATGATTTGGAGTTGGCAGCGGTAGTGTTTGCTCTCAAGATCTGGCGGCATTATCTTTATGGTGTGAAGTGTGAGGTATTTACTGACCACCGTAGCCTACAACATGTATTCACTCAAAAGGATCTAAATCTGAGACAGCGAAGGTGGATGGAGTTACTCAAGGATTATGGTGTGACTATCCAGTATCATCCGGGTAAGGCTAACGTAGTGGCAGACGCATTAAGCCGGAAGATGGTAAGTATGGGTAGTCTAGCTTGCTTGGGGGTATCCAAGCGACCTTTGGCTAGGGATATTCAAACCTCGGAGTCTAAGTTCATGCAGTTGGGCATCTCAGAAAGAGGTGGGGTGTTAGCTAGCATTGAGGTTAGGGCCACCTTCATTGAGGAGATCAAGGCCAAACAGTTTGAGGATGAGAATTTGAATGAGCTTAGGAGGAAGAAAGTGTCTGGTAAGGCGCAAGATATGGTTCTTGATGCGGGGGGTGTGCTTAGTTTTAGAGGAAGAATTTCTGTTCCTCGAGTGGATGACTTGATTTAGAATTTGTTGACAGAATCCCATGGTTTGCGGTATTCCATTCATCCGGGTGTGACCAAGATGTACCGATACTTGAAGCGACTTTATTGGTGGCCTGGCATGAAGAAAGACATAGCGGAGTTTGTGGCTAAGTGCCAAAATTACCAACAAGTAAAATATGAGCATCAAAGGCCTACATGTTTGCTTCAAAGAATGCCAATTCCGGAATGTAAGTGGGAAAGGATAGCCATGGATTTCGTGGTTGGTCTTCCCAAGACTTTGGGGAAGTTTGATTCTATTTGGGTAGTGGTTGACAGATTGACTAAGTCAGCCCATTTTATTCCGGTCAGAATAGACTATAATGCTCTGCAGTTGGCTAAGGTTTATGTGAAAGAGATAGTGAGGCTGCACGGGGTGCCCATTTCTATCATCTCAGACCGTGGTATGCAATTCACATCCAAGTTTTGGAGGAAATTGCATGATGAGTTGGGCACTCAGCTCACCTTTAGCACCGCCTTCCATCTACAAACGGACGGGCAGTCAGAGAGGACTATTCAAGTGTTAGAGGACATGTTGAGGGGATGCGTGATTAACTTTGGAGGACATTGGGATAAGTTCCTACCTTTGTGTGAGTTCTCCTATAATAACAGTTACCACTCCAGCATTGATATGACACTATTTGAGGCACTTTATGGGAGAGGATGTAGATCACCTATAGGATGGTTTGAGGCTAGAGATGTGAAACTGTTGGGGGTAGACTTGGTGAAGGATGATCAGGATAAGGTAAGAAACATCTAAACTAAGCTTCTAGCAGCCCAAAGTCGACAGAAAAAATATGCAGACCATAAGGTAAGAGACATGACATTTCAGACTGGGGATAAAGTTCTTCTTAAGGTTTCACCCATGAAAGGGGTGATGAGATTCGGCAAGAAGGGAAAGCTTAGTCCTCGATACATTGAACCATTTGAAATTCTTGACCGTGTAGGGCTAGTGGCTTATAGGTTGGCTTTACCTCCTAACTTATCGGGATTTCATCCGGTATTTCATGTGTCCATGTTGAAGAAGTATCATGGGGACGGGGATTACATCATAAAATGGGACTCAGTTTTGTTAGACAAAGACCTCTAGTATGAGGAGGAACCGGTTGCAATTCTTGATCGCGATATCCAGAAGCTGAGGACCAAGGAGATAAAGTCTCTGAAAGTTCAATGGAAGCATCGTCCGGTTAAGGAAGCTACTTGGGAGACCGAGAGGGACATGCGAGACAAGTATCCCCAGTTGTTCGATGATTCAGGTACTAATCTATCCTTACATTAGTCAATCTTTCCTAGTTGATCACTCGGGGATGGGTGATGGGTAAATTGGTATCTATTGTAACGACCTGATTCCATCGTTAGAGAAAAACCAATGGGGAAAGAAGTGGGGCTAGAAAACTTTTGAGTAGTGACTTGAAAATTCCTAGCCTAGTCCAGAGTTGGATGAAATCTGAGTCATGTAGGTCTAGGGAAATCTGGTAATGAATGAAAGATCTAATAATGAATTTGATTACATGAGTGGATAGTCAAGATGTTAAAGAACCCGTATGACATTACATAATTGAATTCGGGCGAGTAGAACTTTCTAAACTGATCTTAGCGTGAACAGGTTGTTTTTGAATGTCAAGGGTTGAAGATGTGTTGTGAAATGGGGACTTGGGACTCAAATTCTGAGGTTCTGTCTCCGTGTAAGCCGCCAGGGCGGGATTTATCCCGCCAGGGTGGGGCCGCCATAGCGGGCCAGTCGCGAATTAAGTCGGAGAAAAACCTCAATTTCGTTATTTTTCTGCAAACTTCATTAATAAGAGTTATGAGACGACCCCAAGCGATTTCTTGACAGGTTTCCATGACTTTTGGAGCTAAAGGTAAGGATTTTACTCCCCTAATCCATTTTTCGATCCGTAGAACTTAGATTTATGTATAATTATCAATAGGGGAGGGTTTTGGCCTGAAGTTAATGGTGGAAAGCCCTAAATTGGGTATTGGGATCTTTGGTTTTTTCCTAGGGTTGATAATGTTGATTGTAATCTGTGTAATTAGGCCTCGTTTATTGATCCTTCTATTAAATTGTTGTTTTAGACCACGAACAAGCAAAAAGAATCCGGAAAGGAAAGATTCAAGTGCCTTAGGGGGATTCAAGCTTGGTTTCGAGGTAGGTGATGGTTTGATTTCCAGTTTGTGTAATGTATGTGGATTGCTTTCTATATTGTATGCATGCGTGTATGAGAATCCGATAAAATATGGAAACGAAACTAATCAAATGATTATGAACAATGCTTGCCATGAACTTGTGTACTTGACAATATGACTCGAGTATTGTACATTATCAATATGATTGTGATTGTGGTTGTGATGATTGGATCGGGTGTCACGTTCCGACGCATACATTGGATTGGGTGTCACGTTCCGACACATATCTTGGATCGGGTGTCACAATCTGGCACATTAATTGGGATCGGGTGTCACGTTTCGGCACACTAACAGTTTAGGTATGGGTTCCATGAGAGGACTATTGTGTTGTTATATCTATTGCTATTGAGAATGTGGAATTGTACATTGCTCCTGAAATGATAACTGAATTGTATTCCGTATATGTGTGCTTATTATATTGTGATTGTCTTCGTATATTGTACTTATGGGAGTAGCCGCATGATCCTACCAGTACACTATGGTTTTGTACTGATACTGCACTTGCTCTTTCTTTGTTGAGTACATGACATCTTCAGGCGGCTACTGACATACCTCATTTAGGAGATCGCTGATCGAGACCGAATTCAAGGGTGAGCCAGTTTTTTCAGGCTGCCATGAGTTCTCATTCTGTTTAGTCCCACCGGAGGGTTAGTGTGGGATCCAATCATGACGGTCTGGGTCGTGACATCCATGTTCCTTATCATTGGATGCACATCAGCCAAACAAACTTGGAAAAGCCTTGAGGACAATTACCTACAAGCTAGCAAAGACAAAAAGTTTCAACTAAAACAACAAATTCAGAGTATTAAGATGGGTTCAAAAAACGCGGATGAATATGTGAAAGAATTTAAAGGAATTTGTGATAGCCTCACAGCCATACCCAAATCCTTGGATGAAGATACCAAAGTTATAAACTTTGCAAAGGGTCTTGGAAACAAATACAAGACTTTAAGGACTGTCATGTTGAGTAAGCATCCATATCCAACTTTTCCTCAGTTTGTTAATGCATTGAGATGATTCAACATGCGAGAAGAAGATAGTGAAACTGATAATAACTACACAACTGGGAGATAATTTGGTTTCACTACAAATAATCAGAAGAGCACTCCATCACAAGCAAACACGTGCCAAATTTGTGGACAAAACAATCACACAAATATCACTTACTTTTATAGGTGGGACTACTATTATCAATCCCAACAAGAAACACCACAATGTTTTTCGGCCTTAACTATTAATAAGCCATAAAACAACAATTTGTATATGGATTCTGAAGCAACTCATCATATGGTAAAGACAACAGTACTTTAAAAAACCCTACTTTATGCAAGGCACAAATTCTGTTATGGTAGGTGACAGAAAACAACTTAAAATTACTCATATTGGGAATAAGAATATCGGTACAGGTTTGCAGTTGAAGAATGTTCTGTTTGTACCTAAACTAAAGAGAAATGTGTTGTCTGTAAGTAAACTTGCAAGTGACAATGAATCTCTTTTGGAATTTTCTAACTCTGAGTTTGTTGTCAAGGACAAGAAAACAAGGATTACACTGGCAAAGGGGAGTAGAAAATGAGAACTATATGCTTTGGATCCCAACTTTGTAGATGGATAAGTGCATCAAGCTCTAGTTGTTGTACGTTCGAATAAATCATCTGATGAAGTCTGGCATCAAAGATTGGGACACCCTAATTTTAAGACTATGCAGTTTTTAAATTCTAATAGATTAGTTAGAATTAGTAGTTGGAATAAAAACTTTAATAAGTGCACTATGTGTCAAATGTGAATAAGTTGTAAGCAACCTTTTGAAAATTCAAATAAAGTTGAGGTTGAACCTCTTGTCAAAATTCATTGTGATTTATGGGGTATTTTATCTGTCACTTATCCTCAAGGTATCAAATAATAAGTGATTTTTGTAGATGATCACATAAAATACACTTGGTTTTACCCATTGAAAATAAAGTCGGATTTTGTCTCCACCTTTGTTAACTTTCAGCGATTGGTTGAAAATCAATTTGATAGGAAAATAAAAATATTCCTGAGTGATGGAGGGGGAGAGTTTAGTAGTCAGAAGTTTATGGAACTTCTTACTCAATGTGGAATTCAAAGACATGTATCATGTCCACACACACCTGAGCAATATAGAGTTGCCGAAAGAAAACACACACACTTAGTTAAGACAGGTTTAACCCTATTGTTCAATGCTAGTGTCCCTTTGCACTTACGAGTTGAAGCATTTTCGACAACAACATATCTTAACAACAGACTCCCTACGTCGGTCTTGAAATTGCAGTCTCCTATTTAGAAGTTACACAAAAAACCAGATTACACTGGTTTGAAGATCTTTGGTTGTAGGTGCTTTCTACATTTGAAGGGATATAACAAAAATAAATTTCAGCCCAAGACTTTTCCCTATGTGTTTATTGGATATAGTTCTCTACATAAGGGCTTTATATGCTATCATCCACAAATTGATAGAGTTTATATATCACGACATGTAATATTTGATGAAAAATGTCTACCCCTCTTGTAATTTTACACAAGATGTGGCCAACAATTGTTACACTTTGTGCACTTACAAAGACTTCATAATTGAAACGAAGAGCACTTCAGGAGACGAGGAAGGACATAAAATACAAGTTGTTCCTACTCTAGAAGCTACTCAAGAAGCTATTGTTGATGAAGATTATTAGAACATAATATAGCCTCTCTCGTCTGGTGAACCAAATTCCACCACTATCGACATTGCCCAGCCGAGGTCCCCCACAACAACTTCACATACTGAAATGCTACAGTCTCCGAAAATCAGCTCTTCAACTGCAATTCCAGAAAATAGTCCACAAGTCTCACCATCTGCATGTCCGCCTCTTGGTGAGTCCGTAAGTATTAACTTATGTGTTGATCTTTGTGGTTACCAGTGTCCTCCAACTACATTACCACCCTCTCCGGATAACACTCATCACATGGTGACAAGGACAAAATTAAAATCCATGTTACAACCACCAAATTTTCTAACACTTTTGGCTACAACCTCTTCTCCTAACAGTGAACCCAAGAACCTAAAGGAATCTTTATCTCAACCTTATTGGAGGCAATCTATGAGAGAATAAATGTAGGCCCTATATCACAATAACACCTGGAGACTTGTATATTAGGAACCTCAAATGAATGTAGTTGGTTCAAGGTGGGTGTTCAAGACAAAATTGAAGGCGGGTGGTACACTTGAGAGATATAAAGCTCGCTTGGTAGTGAAAGAATATAATCAAATTGAGGGCATAGACTTTGAAGACACATTTAGTCCTATGGTGAAGGCTACAACAATTCGCACAATTTTAACTATAGCCACGGTACGAAAATGGCCTCTTCGATAACTCGATGTCAAAAATGCCTTCCTTCATGGAATATTCAAAGATATTGTGTATATGCAACAACCTATGGGTTTTAAGGATGCTAATTTTCCAAATCATGTTTTTCTACTGGAAAAAGCCATCTACGGGCTAAAGCAAGCACCAAAGGCTTGGTTCCAAAGGTTTAGTGAAACTCTTCTTCACCTAGGCTTCCTTAGAAGCCATGCCGATTTTCTTTGTTTATTCGTTGAAACAAGGGTGACATTGTGATTTTGCTGCTATATGTCGATGATACCGTGATAACTGGGAACAATATCATGATTTTGCAGACCATCATTTGTCAATTGAGTACTCACTTTGCTCTAAAAGATATGGGCAATATCCATTTTTTCTTAGTCATTGAAGTTGTCCCATATACAAATGGAATCTATCTTAGTCAAGTGAAATATGCAAAGGACATTCTCAAACAGACCACGATGCACGGTGCTAGAGTAATCCATATGTCGTTGTCGTAGAAAAGTGATTTTCATATCCCAAATGGATCTCTTGTTGATGCCTTTGATTATCAGAGTATAGTTGGAGGGCTTCAATATCTTTCACTGTCACATCCTAATCTTACTCATGCTGTCAATCAAGTACTTCACATCACTTCTCGATTCTCATTACAACATGTTGGCTTCTTAAATGCCGATTGGGCAAGCTGTGTAATCACTCGTCGATCAACAACAAGGCTTTATGTGTTTTTAGGAGCTAATTGTATTGCCTGGTCATCTAAGAAACAACATACCGTATCAAAATCTAGTGCTGAAGCTGAGTATCGTGCCCTGGCTTCTCTATCAGGGGAAATCACATGGATTATTCATCTGTTGTAACACCTTGGCTTATCACTTGCATCTCCTCCCGTCCTTTATTCTGATAATATTAGTGCTTTGCACCTCACAAGTAATCATATTGTCCATGCTCGCACAAAGCATGTTGAGCTAGACTATCATTTTGTACGGGAAAAAGTTATAGATGGTGCAATGATCACTAAATATGTTCCATTTATGACTCAAGTGGCTGAAATTTTCACGAAGGCCTTGCCGAAGCAGCAGTTTCAGTTTTTACACAACAAGCTTGGAGTTGTCTCTCTACCAACGTTCACCTTGTGGGGGAATGATAGTGAGTTCGACAAGGAGTAGGAGTCCATACAAGAGTCTTGTATAATAACTATAGGAGTCCTATGTTTAGTATAATACAAATAGCTTTCTAGTTTATAAATATGTCTATCCAGCAGTGTATATGCAAGAACAATAATCAGCCTTCTTTCTTGAGCCTATGTGTTCTTCAGAAAATTCATCTACATTGCCTCCAATCAAGATTACACCTCCATTTCCACAACGATTGAGAAAGAAAATGACAATGCAAAACTTCAAAAGTTTGTGGAAATAGTGAAGGACTTGTAAGTGAATATTCCATTGGTGGATGCCTTGACTAAAATGTTGGGCTACGCTAAATACATGAAGGAGTTGGTGACAAAGAAGAGGGTGATAGATTGAGTGACTATTGTGCTACCGCAAACATGTGGTGCGGTAACGACAAAGAGTGTTGTCCTCAAGAGAGATGACCTGGGAGCTTTCACATTCCCATATACTATTGGTAAGTGTACCTTTGCAAAAGCTTTATGTGAACTTGGTGTAAGCATAAATTTGATGCCATTGATGATATTTGAAAAGCATGAGCTTGATAGACCAAAACCAACAAACATGAGTCTTCTAATGGCGGGTTGTTCGATAAATAAATCGGTGGGGGTGGTGTATGATGTGCTAGTAAAAGTTGACAAATTTATGGTCCCTACTAATTTTGTTCTGCTTGAATGTGAAATTGATGTTGAGATGCCAGTTATTCTCGGTAGACCATTTTTGGCCACGGGCAAGGCCTTGGTTGATGTGGACGGAGGTGAGTTAAAATTTGGGATGAACGAGGAAGTAGTTAGTTTCAATATTTACAAGTCAATGAAATACCCGAGTGATATGCATGTGGTATATCATTTAGATCAAATTAATGAAGTTGTTGCAATTATTGGAACTGCAGCCTATTGTAGTGAACCTTTGGCTCAAGTGCTACTTAGTAATGATTAAGATGAAATTAACAACTATAATGAGTTTGTAGCTGCTCTTGTAGGCATGAGATAACATAATTCTTTCCACGTGAAAGTTGATCTCGATTTATCTAGTTGAGAAGCACCACTAGCAAAACTATCCATCATTGAACCACCAAAATTAGAATTAAAGGATCTTCCGCCTCATCTCAAATATGTTTTCTTGGGGGCTAACAATACTCTTCCGGTAATTATTGCAAGTGATCTCAAACAATGGCAAGTGGAGTTATTGATTATGGTGTTAAAGAGACATATTAAAGCTTTAGGGTGGTCTATTGCCGATATTGTGGGAATTTCACCGGGTGTATGCACTCACACGATAAACTTGGAGGAAGATTTCAAACAAAGTATTGAACATCAAAGAAGATTAAATCTTCCGATGCAAGAAGTGGTGAAGAAAGAAATCATCAAATTGTTGGATGCTGGAGTCATTTTCCCTATTGCGGATATTTAATGGGTGAGTCCGGTGCAATGTGTTCTTAAAAAGGGTGGTATCATAGTAGTTCTAAATGACAAGGCTGAGTTAGTGGCCACTAGACCCGTCACTGGGTGGCGTGTGTGCATGGACTACTTGAAGCTCAACTCATGGACCAAAAAAGATCATTTCCCGATGCCTATTATTGATCATATGCTTGATAGGATTACCGGAAAAGGGTGGTATTGCTTTCTTGATAGATACTCCGGGTACAACTAAATCTCTATTGCACCTGAAGACCAAGAAAAGACAACGTTTACATGCCCCCATGTTACTTTTGCATTCAAGCGAATGCCCTTTGGGCTATGTAATATCCCAGGCACATTTCAACGTTGTATGCTATCAATCTTTGCAGATATGGTAGAAAAATCTATGGAGGTGTTCATGGATGATTTCTGTCATAGGGGATTCTTTCGAGGAATGTTTGAAGCATTTGGAAATGGTGTTGAAGAGGTGTATGTATTCGAACTTGGTTCTCAACTGGGAGAAGTGTCACTTTATGGTGAAAGAAGGAATTGTGATTGGGCACAATTACCTCCCTCGATTTTGGTAAAGGTGTGAGGAGCTTTCTTGGGCATGTAGGGTTCTATAGATAGTTTATTAAAGATTTATCCAAGATTTCTATTCCTTTTTGTGGACTTCTGGAAAAAGAAAGCACATTTGTTTTTGATGACTCTTGTATGATGGCTTTCAAAACAATCAAAGAGAAGCTTGTTTCAACCCCAATAATCATTGCTCCCGATTGGAATCTCCCTTTTGAAATGATGTGAGATGTGCTATTCTTGGGCAACAAAAAAATAAGTTCTTTCATCCTATTTACTATGCTAGCAAACACTGAATTGTTCTCAAAAGAATTACACCGTAACAGAACAAAAGTTGTTGGCTATAGTGTATAGGTTTGAGAAGTTTCGAGCATGTTTATTGGGTACCAAAGTGGTGGTTCACATGGACCATACAGCCTTAAGGTCCCTAATGGCAAAGAAAGAGGCTAAGACGAGGCTGATCCGATGGATATAACTTCTTCAAGAATTTGACTTCGAGGTGAAAGATAGAAAGGGATGTGTGTAACACCCCAGATCCTAAAGAGGGTAATAAGGCAAAATTTAGGAAGTGTCAGGTGACAGCCATGGAGGCCAACCACGGCCCGTGGCTAGGACCACGGACCGTAGTGTGGTCCGTGGACTTATTGTCACCCGAAGGATCCTCAGAGGTCATGAACCACGGCCTGACCAACAGAATGTCGGTCAGACCACGGTCCGTAGTCAACTGTCCGTAGGTCAAGGGCCTCAAAACCAAGTTTCTGACCACGAACGTCGGTTGTACAAGACGGCCCGTCCTCCTGACCACGGTCCGTCGTTAGTGGTCTATCGATAGAGGATTGGCAGTTATGTCTAGGGCAGTTGAGTTTTTTCCTAATTAACTTACTCCTATACTACGTCGTTTTACCATTCACTAAGACCCCTATATAAGTGATTTTCACCCCAAAATTCACCCATTCACTTTATTCTCTTCAAACTCACCAAAAAGAAGAACTCTCAAATATTTCTCTTTCTAGAAAGCTTGAAGAAGAAGGATTCAACCTAGGGTTTCAAGCCAAGTCTCAATTCCTCCATTGAAGATTAGCAATTGGAATCAAAGTATGATAGTTTTCATCCATGGATTCCTTCCATTCATGGAGTTCCCAAATTCCTTTATTTTCAAAGTTAGAAATCCCTAATTGAGTTAGGATTTTCTTCAATTGTCATGGGTTCTCTTGATTATTGATTTAAATGATCATATAAAGTGGGATTTTGATTATGAAGGAAGAGTTTTATGAAACTAAGCATGTATTGATAGATATACATTAATTTATAATGAAATCCAACTCTAACCCATATTTTCTAAATGTTGATGATTGAAAGTGGGTTTTGAACCTTAAAAGGTAAATTATGGAATTATGCATGTTCTTGTGGAATCTATGCAAATGCTTTAAGGATGCTTTGAGAGTAAAGTATCAATGATGATGTGGTTGTTGTGTTATTGAAAGGGTTTCCTCATAAACACATGAAAATATGATGTGAAAGATTTTCTCACATAATAAGGGTTCTAAGATTGAAAGGTCTTCTCACCTAATTGAATCAAAGAATTAAGAGCTATCCTAATGAAACCAAGCTTGGATTGGTTATTGAATGAAACCTTTCTATGGATAATGACTTAGCTTGGGTTGGTAAGATGACGTGCCCTTCCATGGATAATAAGAACAAGTAAGAAAGGACTAACAAGTAAGAAACGACTTAGCTTAGTTTTGTACTAACGCATACTCTTGCCTACATTTCCCCAAATGTAGGGTCCCACAGTCAGGTTTCTCAGTTTTGTGGCTAGTGGTTGATTGCGAGGTTCCTGAGCTTTGGTGAGTCCTCATGCTTCGAGGACAGACTTTCATTGTTTCAGTTTTCTTTCTTATTTCCAGTTTTGGACATGATGTATGGGCTAGGCCCAAATCTTATTCTATTGTATTAGATGGCTATTGAGACAAAGTGTTTAGACTTCCGCTTTACTTTTATAAAACTATTGGACTTGAAATGTTGTTTTATTTCTTTTGTTCTATTTCTTATGTTTTGAAAGCTACGTGGCTTGTATGGGGCCTCTTGGGGTCCTGTACGCCATGTTACATTTAAGGGGGTACCCCTTGGTCGTGATAAACTTGGTAATCAGAGCACAAGGTTTAGAATGGTCCTAGGATGTCTCATAAGCCACGTCGAGTAGAGTCTTTTTCATGTATGTGAAGCGCGCCACGTTTATGAATGAGAGGCTACAAGATGACTAGGAAACTCCACTTTTTTTCATTACTCTAAAGTCATGCGATAGAGTTTAACTCTATAAGATATCTCTCCTAATCCTTATCCAATGCTCTACAGGATATGGCTACTCGAAGAGCTTATGCTAGAAGGAATGTGAGGAAGAATGTGGAACAAGAAGCTCCTCCCCAAGCTCCTCAAGTTCCGGTCGATCCTTTGGCCGAGCAAGTGACTAATGCAGAATTTAAGGGTGCTTTTCAAGTTTTGGCTCAAGCCAAGACGGCCCAAGCCAATAGGGAGGTTGCGGTTCCCATGAACCCAAATGTGGGTAAGGCGGCATCTAGAGTGAGGGACTTCACTAGGATGAATCCTCCAGAGTTTCATGGTATAAGGTTGAGGAAGATCCTCAAGAGTTCATTGAATGAGGTCTATAAGGTTTTGATGATCATGGGAGTGACGCCGGTAGGAAAGGTGGAGTTGGCCGCTTATCAACTTAAAGGAGTGGCTCAAATTTGGTACAACCAATGGAAAGAAGGGAGAACAGAAGATGCGGGTCTTCTTGATTGGGAGAAGCTTAAGGCCACTTTTCTTGATAGGTTATTTCCCCTTGAGATGAGGGAAGCAAAGGTGCTTGAGTTTATCAAACTTCGTCAAGGAAGTATGAGTGTGAGGGAATATGCTTTGAAGTTCACACAATTGTCTAAATATGCTCCAAAAATGGTTGCCGATTAGAGGACAAGGATGAGTAAGTTCGTTTCAGGTGTGTCTGAAATGGTGGTTAAAGAGTGCCGAACCGCCATGCTCATTAATGACATGGACCTATCTCGTCTCATGGTTTATGCTCAACAGATCGAAGAGGAAAAACTTAAGGAAAGGTCTAGGGAGACAAAGAGGGCTAAAATCGGTGATGGTAATTTCTTTTATGCAAGGTCCGATGGACAAGGTCATCCTAGATTTCGACAAAGGTTTTCCGCTCAAGGTTCCTCCAATGCTCCTCCTAAGTTCAACAAAGATATGGTGTCTAACCCTAAGCCTCAAGTAGGGAATGGTAGTGGATCTTCATTGCCCATGTCTAATTGTACTAGGTGCGGAAAGAAGCACGAGGGTAAGTGCCTAGCCAGCACGGATGATTACTTCAGTTGTGGTAAAAGTGGTTATAAAATAAGGGATTGCCTGATGCTTACGGCTAAAGGAAGATAGGGCAAGCAAGCTCCTCCTAGTGGTTCGGTTCCCAATGCTCCTAAGCAAAATTGATTCTATGCACTTCAGACTCGTGGTGAACAAGAGGGTTCTCCTGATGATGTTACCGGTATGTTGAAAGTTTTACAACTTGATGTTTATGCTTTACTTGATCACGGTGCTACCTTGTCTTTTGTGACGCCATATGTGGCTATGAGGTTTGATGTTCTTCCGGATGTGTTGTTAGATCCTTTTTCTGTCTCTACTCCTGTTGGTGATTCTATTGTGGCTAAGAGGGTCTATAGAAAGTGTCCCGTTTCCTTGTCCCATAGAGTTACTTTTATTGACTTTGTAGAGCTTGATATGCTAGATTTTGATGCTATCCTTGGTATGGATTGGCTGCACTCATGTTATGCTTCTATCGATTGTAGAACTCATGTAGTCAAGTTTCAGTTCCCGAATGAGCCTGTCCTAGAGTGAAAAGGGGGAAATTATATGCCTAAGGGTCAGTTTGTCTCTTATCTTAAAGGTAGAAAGATAATTTCTAAGGGTTGCATTTACCATCTAGTTAGGGTGAGGGATGTGGATTTTGAAACCCCTACTCTTGAGTCGGTCCCCGTTGTTAATGAGTTTCCAGAAGTGTTCCCAGACTATTTACCCGGTATTCCTACCGAAACGGAAATAGACTTATGTATTGACCTTCTCCCAGATACGCAACCTATTTCTATTCCTCCTTACCGTATGGCTCCGGCAGAACTAAAAGAGTTGAAAGAACAATTGAAGGATTTTTTGGATAAGGGTTTCATCCGACCGAGTATCTCTTCATGGGGTGGTCCAGCTTTGTTTGTTAGAAACAAAGATGGTTCTCTTCGTATGTGTATTGACTATCGTCAGTTGAAAAAGGTGACCATTAAGAATAGGTATCCTCTCCCAAGGATAGATGACTTGTTTTACCAACTTGAAGGAGCAAGTTACTTCTCTAAGATTGATCTTCGATCGAGCTATCACCAATTGAGGGTGAAGGAAGATGACATTCTAAAGATGGCTTTTCAAACTCGGTATGGCCATTATTAGTTTTTGGTAATGTCGTTTGGGTTGACTAATGCTCCAACGGTGTTTATGGATTTGATGAATAGGGTGTTTAGACAATACCTTGACATGTTTGTTATTGTGTTCATTGATGATATATTGATCTATTCGAGAAGTGAGAATGAGCATATTAATCATTTGAGGATCGTGCTGCAAATTCTTAAGGACCAACAACTCTTTGCGAAGTTTAGCAAATGTGAGTTTTGGTTAAGGTCCGTAGCTTTTCTTGGTCATATTGTTTCAAGTAAGGGTATTGAGGTAGATCCTAAGAAGACGGATGCTGTCAAGAGTTGGCCTAGACCTCTAACCCCTTCAGATATTAGAAGTTTCTTGGGATTAGCCAGTTACTATAGAAGGTTTGTTGAGGGATTCTCTTCAACTGCCTCTCCTTTGATGGATTTGACTCAAAAAGGCTAAGTTCCTATGGTCCGAAGCGTGTGAGAATAGTTTCTAAGAGTTGAAGGATAGACTAACTTCTGCTCCGGTGTTGACTTTACCGGAAGGGACTGATGGTTTTGTTATTTATTGTGATGCATCAAGAATAGGGCTAGGGTTTGTGCTTATGCAAAATGGGAAGGTTATTGCATATGCCTCCAGCCAACTTAAGATTTATGAGAAGAATTATCCTACCCATGACCTTGAACTAGCGACGGTTGTTTTTGCCTTAAAGATTTGGAGGCATTATTTGTATGGTGTGCATATAGATGTGTTTACCGACCAGAAGAGTTTGCAATATGTGTTTAATCAGAAAGATCTAAATCTTTGCCAAAGAAGGTGGCTTGAGTTATTGAAGATTATGAAATGAGTGTTCTCTATTACCCCGGTAAGGCTAATGTGGTGGCGGATGCTCTTAGTCGATTATCGATGGGTAGTGTTGCTCATATAGAAGAAGAAAAGAAAGAGTTGGTTCGAGATGTTCATAGATTGGACCGATTAGGTGTTCAGTTAGCGGACTCCACCAAGGGTGGTGTTATGGTTCACAATGGTTCACAATCATCTTTTGTGGTGGATGTGAAAGCCAAGCAAGGTCTTGATCTAATTTTGGTCGAATTAAAAGAAGCGGTGCTTAAGAAATCCGGTGAGGATTTCTCCCAAGGGGGAGATGGTGTACTTAGATATCAAGGTTGTTTGTGCGTTCCAAATATTGATGACTTGAGGGAACATATCTTGTCAGAAGCTCATATTTCATGGTATTCCATTCACCCGGGAGCCACCAAGATGTACCATGATTTACGAGAGGTCTATTGGTGGAATGGGATGAAGAAGGATATTGTAGAATTTGTGACTAAGTGTCCTAATTGTCAACAAGTGAAAGTTGAACATCAGAAACCGGGAGGTTTGTCCCAAGACATTAGCATTCCTACGTGGAAGTGGGAATATTTGAACATGGACTTTTTTATTGGTTTGCCTCGCACACGGCGACAACATGATTCGATTTGGGTTATAGTAGTTCGGATGACGAAATCAGCTCATTTGCTTCCTGTCAAGGTTTCCTATTCGGTGGAGGACTATTCCATGTTGTACTTGAGAGAAATGATAAAGTTACACAGAGTGCCTTTGTCCGTTATTTCCGATTGTGGTACCCAATTCACTTCTCAGTTTTGGAAGTCTTTCCAAAAGGGTCTTGGTACTTGGGTTAAGCATAGTATGGCCTTTCATCCCCAAACCGATGGGCAAGAGAAACTTACTATCCAAACTTTGGAAGACATGTTAAGGGCTTTTGTGATTGATTTTAAGTGTAATTGGGATGACCATTTGCCATTGATTGAGTTTGCTTATAATAATAGCTATCACTCAAGTATTGACATGAATCCATTTGATACATTATATGGTCGAAGGTATAGATATCCTATAGGATGGTTTGAGGTGGGCGAAGTCACCCTAATAGGTCTCGAGTTGGTACATGAGGCCATAGAGAATGTTTGACTTATTAGAGAAAGGTTGAAAATGGCTCAAAGTCGGCAAAAGTCATATGCCGATGTGAGAAGAAGAAATCTTGAGTTTGATGTTCATGATTGGGTTTACTTGAAAATTTCACTCATGAAGGGTGTAATGAGGTTTGGTAAGAAAGGAAAGCTTGGTCCCCGATATGTAGACCCATATCAGATTTTGAGACGCGTTGGTAAGGTTGCTTATGAACTAGATTTGCCAAATGAGTTGGCATCGGTGTATCCAGTTTTTCATGTCTCTATATTGAAGAAATGTGTTGGTGATCCGACACCCATAGTTTCCTTAGAAGTTCTGGGAGTTAAGGAGAATCTTTTTTATGAGGAAGTTCTGGTTGAGATTTTAGACCGGCAAGTCAAGAAGTTGAGAAATAAAAAAGTAGCTTCCGTGAAAGTGTTGTGGAGGAATCAGTTAGTTGAGGGTGCTACTTGGGAGGCCGAGGCCGATATGATTTCCCGATATCCTCATCTCTTTCCTTCTACTCTTATTCTAGCTTGAGGTAATGAGTTCCTCATGGTTTGTTCTTTGTTTTGGAGTCATGTGTCTTATATGTTTCCATGATTTCCTTACTATGCATGATTTATGAAAAGTTCAAGTTTTGAGAAAATGAGTCAATTTGATTGATTTCTACATGTTTAGGTGCACATGAGTATGAATTGCATGTAGAATACTTGATATGATGTTATGAGCATGTCTTCAGCTTGGAGTTGAAGTTTCCTACTCAGATATTTTCATTTGAGTATGTTTTTAGCTTGGAGTTGATATTTCCTCCTTGGATGTCAGCTTAGAGTTGATGTTTCCTCCTCGGATATGTGTATTGCATGCATGATGGGTTGTTAGATTTAGTTCCACCCCTCTTATGATATTTAGATTACGTCCTAGATTGGAGTCGATAGTTCCTCCTTGGTTATATGCATTTAGATGAAGTTGCATTGATGGTTGGGTTGTTAGTTCCTCTCCTACTCTTTTCGTACTAGCTTGAATCTCATTCGATGACGAATGATCCCAAGGGGAAGATATTGTAACACCCCAGATCCGAAAGAGGGTAATAAGGAAAAAATTAGGAAGTGGCAGCTGCCAGCCACGGAGGCCAACCACGGCCCGTGGCTAGGACCACAGACCGTAGTATGGTCCGTGGACTTGTCACCCGAAGGATCCTCAGAGGTCATGAACCACGGCCTGACCAACGAAATGTCGGTCAGACCACGGTCTGTAGTCAAGTGTCCGTAGGTCAAGGGCCTCAAAACCAAGTTTCTGACCATGAACGTCGGTCGTGCAGGACGGCCCGTCCTCCTGACCACGGTCCGTCGTCAGTGGTCTATCGATAGAGGATTGGCAGTTATGTCTAGGGCAGTTGAGTCTTTTCCTAATTAACTTATTCCTATACTACGTCGTTTTACCATTCACTAAGACCCCTATATAAGTTATTTTAACTCCAAAATTCACCCCTTCACTTCATTCTCTTCAAACTCACCAAAAAGAATAACTCTCAAATATTCTCTCTCTAGAAAGCTTGAAGAAGAAGGCTTCAACCTAGGGTTTCAAGTCAAGTCTCAATTCCTCCATTGAAGATTAGCAATTGGATTCAAGGTATGATAGTTTTCATCCATGGATTCCTTCCATTCATGGAGTTCCTAAATTCCTCTATTTTCAAAGTTAGGAATCCCCAATTGAGTTAGGGTTTTCTTCAATTGTCATGGGTTCTCTTGATTATTGATTTAAATGATTGAATTATGATCACTTATGAACTCTTATGCATGAATTGATGAAATACTATGATTTTATGATTCTTTCCCTATGAACCCATGTAATCCTCATGTTTTCAAGTTATGATCATATGATGTGGGATTTTGATTATGAAGGAAGAGTTTTATGAAACTAAGCATGTATTGATAGAATTACATGAATTTATGATAAAATCCATATCTAACCTATGTTTTCTAAATGTTGATGATTGAAAGTGTGTTTTGAACCTTGAAAAATAAATTATGGAATTATGCATGTTCTTGTGGAATCTATGCAAATGCTTTAAAGATGCTTTGAGAGTAAAGTATCAATGATGAGGTTGTTGTTGTGTTATTGAAAAGATTTTCTCATAAACACATGAAAACATGATGTGAAAGGTTTTCTCACATAATAAGGGTTCTAAGGTTAAAAGGTCTTCTCACCTAATTGAATCAAAGAATTAAGAGCTATTCTAATGAAACCTAGCTTGGATTGATTATTGAATGATACGTTTCCATGGATAATGACTTAGCTTGGATTGGAAAGATGACGTGCCCTTCCATGGATAATAAGAACAAGTAAGAAATGACCATTCCGTGAGATTTATGCTTAGCACCGAGAGGATATTGAGATGGAAGCTCTCCCGTTAGTAGAGGCAATCTCCTTATCCCTTACCTATGTGTCCCCATAGGATGATTGTATAGATAGACATTACGTAGTGGATCCACTTTAGCTTAGATTTATGGTCCTTACCTTGGCAAGTAGGACAACCCTTTTCGGTGTGGGAGACACCGGGGGATCATGTTATAGCTCACATGGTCTCTATGTCGGTTAAGGCTAATTCCCATATTAATAATGAACTAAGGTTACTTCAAGAAGTATCTCATATGTGTTCAAAGGTTTCAAATGATGTTAGCTTGCATTGACCATGTTTTATGACTTATGTTTTCTAACTCTTTTATATCATATTTTAGCTTGGTCAATTGCATGTCATGAAATGTCCCTTTTAGCACGATTTAAATTTTTTATGCATAACTATCATACTTGGTACATTGTTTTGTACTAACGTATACTCTTGCCTATATTTCCCCAAATGTAGGGTCCGACAGTCAGGTTTCTCAGTTTCGTGGCTAGTGGTTGATTACGAGGTTCCCAAGCTTTGATGAGTCCTCATGCTTCGAGGATGGACTTTCATTATTTCAGTTTTCTTTCTTATTTCCAGTTTTGGTGATGTATGGGCTAGGTCCGAATTTCATTCTATTGTATTAGATGGCTATTGAGACAAAGTGTTTCGACTTCCGCTTTACTTTTATAAAACTATTGGACTTGAAATGTTGTATTATTTCTTTTGTTCTATTTCTTATATTATGAATGCTAAGTGGCTTGTATGAGGCCTCTCGGGGTCCTATACACCATGTTACATCTAGGGGGTACCCCTGGTTCATGATATCGTGAAAACCAAGTATCTGACCATCTTTCAAGGTTGGAGGCAGAAACTAGTATTATTCAAGATAAAGACATTGATGATGCTTTTCCAGATGAATAGGTAATTGTAATCTTTGCACCCTCTGTTCCTTGGTATGATGATTTTGCTAATATTATTATGTGTGGTCTATTACATGATGATTTAAGTAGCCATCAAAAGAGGAAATTCCTATTTGATGTGAATAAGTACACGTGGGATGAACCGTTGCTTTTTAGAGAATTTGTTGACAATATTATTCGGCGTTGTGTGCTGAAAGTGGAAGTGAATGCGATCCTCGAAGCATGTCATGCCTAACTAGTGGTCATCATGGGGCATTCATACAACCTCTAAGGTCTTACAGTACAACTACTATTGGTCAACAATGTTCAGGGATGCTTATGCCTTTTGAACGTGTTGTGTTCAATGTCAATTACAAAGAAACATATCTAGAAGACATGAATTGCCTCTTTCACAAATCCTTGAGATTGAATTGTTTGATATTTTAAGGGTTGATTTCATGGGTCCTTTTCCTAGCTCTTTTGGGAATAAGTATATCCTTGTGGCAGTGGATTATTCTCCAAGTGAGTGAAAGCGATACCAAACAATGAAGCGCGAAGTGTCACAAAGTTCTTAAAAAATAACATCTTCACAAGGTTTGGTAACCCAAGGGCCATCATAAGTGATGGAGAGTCACACTTTTGCAATCGTTAGTTTGCGGCCCTCTTCTCAAAATATGGAGTAGAGAACAAGGTAGCAACGTCATACCATCAACAATCGAGTGAACAAGGTAAAGTGTCTAATTAAGAAATAAAAAGCATTTGGGCCAGAATTGTGAATGTCCACCGTACCGATTGGTTGAGCAAGCTTAATGATGCTTTTTGGGCTTACCGTACAACATTTAAACCTTCCATTGGAATGTGGCCTTTGAAACTATTGTTTGGTAAAGCTTGTCATCTTCTGGTGGAGTTGGAACACAAAGCTTTCTGGGCACTGAAGAAGATAAATCTGAATTAGGACGTTGCTTCCAGAGGTCGTGTACACCAAATCCTTGAGTTAGATGAATTACTTTTGCAAGCCTAGGAAAGCTCAGCTCCATACAAGGAAAAGTTTAAGCGGTTGCATGATGCTAAAATACTACCTCGTGAGTTTCAAGTGGAGGAGTTGATCTTATTGTTCAATTCAAGGTTGAAGCTATTCCCAGGTAAGCTCAAGTCCAAGTGGACTAGTCCGCACACTGACACCCGGTTGTTTGGAAACAGAGCGATTGAAATTCAAGATGCAAATGGAGTAAGATTCAAGGTTAATGGGCAATGATTGAAATAATACTTTGGAGAAAATAAGGATGTGAGAGTAGTTGAAGTGGTTTACTTGGATGATGTTTGAAGAACATGTCCACTTCATACCGCAACATTAAATTTGACGCTTCTTGGGAGGCAACCCAAGTGTTAGTAGTTTTCAATAACGTGGGTGTTCATATGCGCATGTGTTGTTTAATAGGCGATGGTACGGCTACATCGGTGATGCGCCGAGTACAGTATTCGACGCTCTAATGAGTTCTCCCAACGGGAGGCTCAACTTTAGGTGCTTACAGTCTACTTTGGCGACGTCCATGACCTACTAGGCGATGCACCAACTCCATTGAGTGAACCCGATCGAGTCCACCTAACTAGGCACGAAATTCGGGTACCTCACTGGTAATTTCAGCGATGCTCATATACATCGGGCGACCTGCCTATGCACATTGGGCAAACATAGTGTAGCCTGCCGAAGTTAAGAAAATATTGTCCTACATTGCAGCCCCATTAGGAAATCTGATTCCACTCGGAGATTCACCGACCAATGATTGAACAGGGAGTGCTTTTACCTTTATCCATTTATAACATATTTGTGCATTGAGGATACTGCATTCCCTTATTTTGGGGTGAGGTCCTTCATGCCAATATTTCCCCTTTAATTGTATTTTGCTATTTAGAATTTTGAACAATTGTTGTTTTTTTGGTGTTTATTTATATTAGTTGTTTAAATTTGAGTGCTCTTTTGGGTAAATGCATGTTTCTTTACTTCTATTTTGTTCTCTTGAAGTTGCAACCCCCCATGAGTGTAAATCATGAAATGCTTGAAGTTTTCATTAATAAAAATTTGAGGATCGATTGTGTTCAATATCGATGTCTTGAATAGTACTCTTGATGAACATGATGCATTGTGTTGGTGTTGCGAGAATGAAATCGATGTAGTTACACCTTTGAGCTGTCTCTTTGAATTTTTGTTGACTAGCTATATTTTGATGTGAGCCTTGGAATGAACATCACACGTATGCTTTTGATCTTTTCGAGATGTGCTAAATGAGTGTATTTCGAAATTCCATGTGTGGTGAGGTTTTACTTGAAATCATGCATGTGGAGTCCTAGAATTTTCTTTGTTAATCTAATTGTCACGACCCAGGGGTACCCCCCAGATGTAACATGGCGTATAGAACCCGAAAGGACCCCATACAAGCCACTTAGCTTTCATAACATAAGAAATAGAAAAATAAGAGTAAAACAATAGTCCAAGTCCAATAGTTTTTATAAAGAAAAACGGAAGTCTAAAACACTTGTCTCAATGTAGCCATCTAGTACAATAGAATGAAATTGGGTCTAGCCCATACATCATGTCCAAAAGTGAAATACATGAAAGAAACTAAAAATAATAAAACTCCGTCCTCGAAGCATAAGGACTCACCAAAGCTCGGGAATCTCAAAATCAACCACTAGCCACGAAACTTAGAAACCTGACTGTCAGACCCTACATTTGAGGAAATGTAGGCAAGAGTATGCGTTACTAAACAATAATGTACCAAGTATGATAGCTATGCATAAAACATTTAAATCATGCAAAAATGGATATTTCATTTCATGACATGCAATTGACAAAGCTAAAACATGATATAAGAGAGTTAGAAAACATAAGTCATAAAACCATTGTCAATGCAAGCTCACCATATTTAATGCCTTTGAAAACATATGAGATACTTCTTGAAGTAACCTCAGTTCATTATTAATGTGGGGAATTAGCCTTAACCGACATAGAGACCATGTAAGCTATAACATGATCCCCCGGTGTCTCCCACACCGAAAAGGATTGTCCTACTTGCCAAGGTAAGGACCATAAATCTGAGCTAAAGTGGATCCACTACGTAATGTCTATCTATACAATCATCCTATGGGGACACATAGGTAAGGAATAAGGAGATTGCCTCTACTAACGGGGGAGCTTCCATCTCAATATCCTCTCGGTGCTAAGCATAAATCCCACGGAATAGTCAATTCTTACTTGTTCTTATTATCCATGGAAAGGCACATCATCTTGCCAATCCAAGCTAAGTCATCATCCATGGAAAGGTATCTTTCAATAACAAATCCAAGCTAGGTTTATTAGGGTAGCTCTTAATCTTTGATTCAATTAAGTGAGAAAGACTTTCAACCTTAGAATCCTTATTATGTGAGAAAAACTTTCACATCTTACTTTTATGTGTATATGGAAAATCCTTTCAATAACACATCATGATCATCATCATTGATACTTTACTCTCAAAGCATCCTTAAAAGATTTGCATAGATTTCATAAGAAAATGCATAAATCCATAATTTACCTTTCAAGGTTCAATACCCACTTTCAATCATCAACACTTAAAAAACAAGGGTTAGATATGAATTTCATCATAAATTCATGTAATGCTAGCAATCCATGCTTAATTTCGCAAAACTCTTCCTTTACAATAAAAATCCCCACATCATATGATTCATAACTTGAAAACATGGGGATTACATGGGTTCATGGGGGAAATAATCTTAAAATCATAGTATTTCATCAATTTGTGCATAAGGGATCATAATTCAATTATTTAAATCAATAATCAAAAGGACCCATGATAATTGATGAAAACCCTAACTTAATTTGGGGAATTCTAACTTTGAAATAGAGGAATTTGGGAACTCCATGAATGGAAAGAATTCATAGATGAAAACTATCATACCTTAAAACCAAATGCTTATCTTCAATGGAGGAATTAAGTCTTTGACTTAGAACCCAAGGTTGAATCCTTCTTCTTTTTCAAGTTTCTAGAGAGAGAAATATTTTGGAGAGGAGAATTGATCTTGTTTTGTGATTTTGGAAGAATGACTTGAATGGGCTAATTTGGGGGGGGGGTATAAAACACTTATATAGGGGTCTTAATGAAGGGTAAAACAACGTAGTATAGGAGTTAATTAATTAGGAAAAGACCCAACTATCCCTGAAAAATTACTACCAGCTGTGACCCACGACCACTGCCGACGGACCATGATCAGGATGACAGACCGTCCTGCACGGCCGTCGATGGTGGTCAGAAACTCTAATTTGAGGGTCTTGGACCACGAGCCTCAACCACGGACCATGGTTCCACCAACGGTCCATTGGTCTGGCCGTGGTTCTGACTCTATCTGGGAAATGCCAGTGTGTCAACCACGGACCACACCTACGGTCCGTGGTCCCATCCATGGGCAGTGGGTGGCCAGCTTGGGTTGGCACTTGCAACTTCTGGAAATGGGTAAATTTGCCCTTTCTCGAATACGGGGTGTTACAATATCTCCCCCTTCGACCATTTGTCCTCAAATGAGATTCAAGCTGGTTTGAAAAGAGTAGAAGAGGAACTAACAACCCAACCTACAATTCAACTTCATCTAAATGCATATAACCAAGGAGGAACTATCGACTCCAAGCTAAGACGTTATCACAACATCATAAGAGGGGTGAAACTAAATCTAACAGCCCATCATGCATGCAATGCACATATCCGAGGAGGAAACATCAACTCCAAGCTAACATCCGAGGAGGAAATATCAACTCCAAGCTAATAACATAATCGAATGCATATATTCGAGGAGGAAACATCAACTCCAAGCTAAAGGCATGCTCATAACATCAAATCATGTAGTCTACATGCAAATCATACTCATGTGCATATAAACATATAGAAATCAATCAAATTAACTCATTTTCTCAAAACTTGAACTTTTCATAAATCATGCATAGTAAGGAAATCATGGAAACACATAGGACACATGACTCCAAAACAAAGAACAAACCATGAGGAACTCATTACCTCAAGCTAGAGTAGGAGTAAAAGGAAAGATATGAGGATATCGGGACATCATATCGGCCACGGCCTCCCAAGTTGCACCCTCAACTAATTGATTCCTCCACAACACTGTCAGCGAAGCTATTTCTTTATTTCTCAACTTCTTGACTTGCCGTTCTAAAATCTTAACCGGAACTCCTCATAAGAAAGATTCTCCTTAACTCCCAAACCTTCTAAGGAAAATATGGATTTCGGATCACCAACACATTTCTTCAACATAGAGACATGGAAAACCGGATGCACCGATGCCAACTCATTTGGCAATTCTAGTTCATAGGCAACCTTACCAATACACCTTAAAATATGATATGGGCCTACATATAGGGGAGTAAGCTTCCCTTTCTTACCAAACCTCATTACACCCTTCATGGGTGAGGTTTTCAAGTAAACCCAATCATGATCATCAAACTCAAGATCCCTTCTTCTCACATCGGCATATGACTTTTGCTGACTTTGAGCCATTTTCAACCATTCTCTAATAAGTCAAACTTTCTCTATGGCCTCATGTACCAACTAGAGACCTATTAGGGTAACTTCACCCACCTCAAACCAACCTATAGGAGATCTACACCTCCTACCATATAAGGCCTCAAATGGAGCCATTTCAATACTTGAGTTATAGCTATTGTTATAAGCAAACTCAATCAATGCAAATGGTCATCCCAATTATCCTTAAAATCAATCACACAAGCTCTTAACATGTCATCCAAAGTTTGGATAGTACGCTCTGCTTGCCCATCGGTTTGGGGATGAAAAGCCGTACTAAGCATAACACGAGTACCAAGACCTTTTTGGAATGATTTCCAAAACTGAGAAGTGAATTGGGTACAACGATGGGAAATAATGGACAAAGGCACTCCATGGAAATTTATCATTTCTCTTAAGTACAACTTGGCATAGTCCTCCGCCGAATAGGAAACCTTGACGGGAAGGAAATGATCCGATTTCATCATCCGATCCACTATCACCCAAATCGAATCATGTTGTCGTTGGGTGCGGGGCAAACCAACAATAAAGTCCATATTAAAATCTTCCCACTTCCAAGTAGGAATGCTAATATCTTGAGACAAACCTCCCGATTTCTGATGCTCAACTTTCACTTATCGACAATTTGGACACTTATCCACAAATCCCGCAATATCCTTCTTCATCCCATTCCACCAATAGACCTCCTGCAAATCACGGTACATCATGGTGGCTCCTGGGTGAATGGAATACCGTGAACTATGGGCTTCTGACAAGATCTGTTCCCTCAAGTCATCAACATTTGGAACACATAAACTACCTTGATATCTAAGTACACCATCTCCCCCTTGGGAGAAAGCCTCAACGGATTTCTTAAGCACCGCTTCTTTTAACTCAACTAAAATTGGATCAAGACCTTGCTTGGTTTTCACATCCACCACAAAAGATGATTCGGAACCATTGTGAACCATAACACCACCCTTGGTGGAGTCCACTAACTGAACACCTAATCGGACCAATCTATGAACATCTCGAACCAACTCTTTCCTTTCTTCTTCATTATGGGAAACACTACCCATAGATAACTGACTAAGAGCATCCGCCAACACATTTGCTTTACCGGGGGTGATAGAGAACACTCATGTCATAATCCTTCAATAACTCAAGCCACCTTCTTGGTGAAGATTTAGATCTTTCTGATTGAACACATTGTAAACTCTTGTGGTCGGTAACACATCTACATGAACTCGATACAAAATAATGCCTCCAAATCTTTAAGGTAAAAACAACCGCCCCTAGTTCAAGGTCATGGGTAGGGTAATTCTTCTCATGAATCTTAAGTTTCCTTGAGGCATAAGCAATAACTTTTCCATTTTGCATAAGTACACACCCTAGCCCAATTCTCGAGGAATCACAATAAACAACAAAGCAATCTATCACTTTAGGTAAAGTCAATATGGAGCGGAAGTCTATCTTTCAAATCTTGAAAACTCTTCTCACGCGCTTCAAACCATATGAACTTAACCTTCTTTTGAGTCAAAGCCATCAAAGGAGAGGCAATTGAAGAGAATCCCTCAACAAACTTTCTATCGTAACCGGCTAAACCCAAGAAACTTCTAATATCTGAAGGAGTTAGAGGTGTAGGCCAACTCTTGACCGCATCCGTCTTCTTAGGATCTACCTCAATACCCTTACTTGAAACAATGTGGCCAAGAAAAGCTACGGACCTTAGCCAAAACTCGCACTTGCTAAACTTTGCAAAAAGTCATTGGTCCTTATGAATTTGCAACACGATCCTCAAATGGTCAATATGCTCATTCTCACTTCTCGAATAAATAAATATATCATCAATGTACACAATCACAAACATGTCGAGGTATTGTCTAAACACCCTATTCATCAAATCCATAAATACCGCCGGAGCATTAGTCAACCCAAACGACATCACCAAGAACTCATAATGACCATACCGAGTTTGAAAAGCTGTCTTCGCAATGTCATCTTCCTTCACCCTTAATTGGTGATAACCCGATCGAAGATAAATCTTTGAGAAATAACTTGCTCCTTGAAGTTGATCAAATAAATAATCTATCCTTGGGAGAGGATACTTATTCTTAATGGTCACTATTCAACTATCGATAGTCAATACACATACGAGAGAACCATCTTTCTTTCTTACAAACAACACTGGAGCACCCTATGGAGAGATACCCAGTCGAATGAAACCCTTATCCAACAAATCTTTCTATTGTCTTTCAACTCCTTAAGTTCTACCGGACCCATACGGTAAGAAGGAATAGGAATAGGTTGCGTAGCTGGGAAAAGGTCAATACCGAAGTCTATTTCACTTGAATACCGAGAAAATCATCTAGGAACACTTCCGGAAACTCATTAACAACGGGGACCAACTCGAGAGTAGGGGTTTCAGAATTTACATCCCTCACCCTAACTAGATGGTAAACGCAACCCTTAGAAATCATCTTTCTAGCTTTAGGATAAGTGACAAACTGACCCTTAGGTATAAAATTTCCCCCTTTCCACTCTAGGACATGCTCATTCAGGAATTGAAACTTGACTACATGTGTTCTACAATCAATAGAAGCATAACATGAGTGCAGCCAATCGATACCCAAGATAACATCAAAATATTGCATATCAAGCTCTACCAAGTCAACAAGAGTAACTCTATGGGACACTTTCTATAGACCCTCTTAGCCACAATAGAATCACCAACAGAAGTAGAGACAGAAAACGGATCTAACAACACATCCGGAAGAACATCAAAACTCATGGCCACATATGGAATGACAAAAGATAAGGTAGCACCGGGATCAAGTAAAGCATAAACATCAAGTTGGAAATCTTTCAACATACCTGTAACCACATCGGGAGAACCCTCTTGTTCACCACGAGTCTGAAGTTCATAGAATCGGTTTTTCTTAGGAGTATTGGGACTCGAACCATTAGGAGGAGATTTCTTACCCTCTCTTCCTTTAATCGTAAGCATCGGACAATCCCTCATTTCATGACCACTCTTTCCACAACTAAAGCAACAATTCATGCTGGCTAGGCACTTACCCTCGTGCTTCCTTCCACACCTAGTGCAAGTAGACATGGGCAATGAAGATCCAATACCATTTCCTCCTTGAGGATTAGGGTTAGAAACCCTATCTTTGTCGAACTTAGGAGGAGCATTGGAGGAACCTTGACCGAAAAACATTTGTCTAAATCTAGGACGACCATGTCAAGCGTACCTTGCATGAGAGACATTACCATCACCGGTCTTAGCCCTTTTTGTCTCCCTAGACTTTTCCTTAAGTTTCTCCTCCTCAATCTGTTGTGTGTGAACCATGAAACGAGAGATGCCCATGTCATTAATGAGCATGGCGGTTCGGCACTCTTTAACCACTATTTCGGACACACCCGAAACAAACTTACTCATCCTTGCCCTTGAATCGACAACCATTGTTGGAGCATATTTAGACAACTGTGTGAACTTTAGAGCATATTCGCTCACACTCATGCTCCCTTATCGAAGGTTAATGAACTCAAGAACCTTGGCTTCCCTCATCTCAAGGGGAAAGAACCTATCAAGAAAAGCGGCCTTAAACTTCTTCCAATCAAGTGTACCCACATTTTCCGGTCTCCCTTCCTTCCATTGGTTGAACTAAATTTGAGCTACACCTTTTAGTTGATAAGCAGCTAACACCGCCTTTTACAACGGCGTCACTCCCATAATCATCAAAACCTTGTAGACCTCATCAATGAACTCTTTAGGATCTTCTTCAACCTTAGAACCATGAAACTCCGGAGGATTCATCCTAGTGAAGTCCCTCACTCTAGACTCCGCCGTACCCACATTTAGGTTCACAGGAACCGCGACCTCCTTATTGTCTTGGGCCGTCACAACTTGAGCTAACACTTGAAAAACGGCCCTAAATTCGCATTAGTCACTTGCTCGGCCAAAAGGATCGACCAGAACTTGAGGAGCTTGGGGAGGAGCTTCTTGTTCCGCATTCTTTCTCACATTCCTTCTAGCATAAGCTCTTCGAGTAGCCATATCCTGTAGAGTATCAGATAAGGATTAGGAGACACTATATCGAGTTAACCTCTATCGCACGACTTTAGAGTAATGAAAGAACTGGAGTTTCCTAAACATATTGTAGCCTCTCATTCATAAATGAGGCGTGCTTCACACTCATGAATAAGACTCTACTCGACGTGGCTTATGAGACATCCTAGGACCATTCTAAACCTTGTGCTCTAATTACCAAATTTGTCACGACCCAGGGGTAGCCCCCCTATATGTAACATGGCGTAGAGAACCCTGAAGGACCCCATACAAGCCACTTAGCTTTCATAAAATAAGAAATAGAACAATAAGAGTAAAACAATACTCCAAGTTCAATAGTTTTTATAAAGAAAAGTGGAAGTCTAAAACACTTGTCTCAATATAGCCATCTAGTACAACAGAATGAAATTGGGCTTAGCCCATACATACTGTCCAAAAGTGAAATACATGAAAGAAACTGAAAAAAATCATACTCCATCCTCGAAGCATGAGGACTCACCAAAGCTCAGGAATCTCGAAATCAACCACTTGCCACGAAACTGAGAAACCTGACTATATTTGGGGAAATGTAGGCAAGAGTACGCGTTAGTACAAAACGATGCACCAAGTATGATAGTTGTGCATAAATCATTTAAATCATGCAAAAAGGGACATTTCATTTTACGACATGCAATTGACCAAGCGAAAACATAGTATAAGAGAGTTAGAAAACACAAATCATAAAATAATAGTCAATGCAAGGTCATTATCTTTAACGCCTTTGAACACATATGTGATACTTCATGAAGTAACTTTAGTTCATTATTAATGTGGGGAATTAGCCTTACCGACATAGAGACCATGTGAGCTATAACATGATCCCCCGGTGTCGTCCACCACCAAAAAGGGTTGACCTACTTGCCAAGGTAAGGATCATAAATCTGAGCTAAAGTGGATCCACTAGCTAATGTCTATCTAGAAAATCATCCTATCGGGGCACATAGGTAAGGGATACGGAGATTGCTTCCAGAAACCCGACCTCTACTAACGGGAGATCTTTCATCTCAATATCCTCTCGGTGCTAAGCATAAATCCCACAGAATAGTCAATTCTTACTTGTTCTTATTATCCATTGAAAGGCACGTCATCTTGCCAATCAAAGCTAAGTCATCATCCATGGAAAGGTATCTTTCAATAACATATCCAAGCTAGGTTCATTAGGATAGCTCTTAATCTTTGATTCAATTATGTGAGAAATCCTTTCAACCTTAGAATCCTTATTATGTGAGAAAACCTTTCACATCTTACTTTTATTTGTATATGGGAAAATCCTTTCAATAACTTTCACGACCCTGGGGTAACCCCTAGATGTAACATGGCATATAGAATCCCGAAGGACTCCATACAAGCCACTTAGCTCTTATAACATAAGAAATAGAACAATAAGAGTAAAATAATAATCCAAGTCCAAAACATTTTATAAAAGAAAAGCTGATGTCTAAAACACTTATATCATCATAGCCATTTTATACAATAGAATGAAATTGGGCCTAGCCCATACATCATGTCCGAAAGAGAAATAAATGAAAGAAAGTGAAACAATAAAACTCCGTTCTCGATGCATGATGACTCATCAAAGCTTGGAAAATCTCAAGTCAACCTCTAGCCATGAAACTGATTACCCTAACTGTCGGACCCTACATTTGGGGAAATGTAGGCAAGAGTATGCGTTAGTACTAAATAATGTACGAAGTATGATAGCCATGCATAAAACAGATAAATCATGATAAAAAGGAGCATTTCATTTCATCACATGCAATTGACCAAGCTAAAACATGATATAAGAGAGTTAGAAAACATAAGTCATAAAACCATGGTCAATGCAAGCTAACATCATCTTTAAAGCTTTTGAACTCATATGCGATACTTCTTAAAGTAACCTTAGTTAATTACTAATGTGGGGAATTATACTTAACCAACATAGAGACCATGTGAGCTATAACATGATCCCCCGGTGTCTCCTACACCATAAAGGGTTGTCCTACTTGCCAAGGTAGAACCATGAACTTCTAGCGTAAGTGTATCCACTAGCTAATGACTCTTGAGACAATCATCCTATGGGGGCACATAGGTAAGGGATAAGGATATTGCTTCTAGAAACCCAACCTCTACTAACGGGAGACCCTCCATCCCAATATCCTCTCGGTGCTAAGCATAAATCCCACGGAATAGTCATTTCATACTTGACGTTATTGTCCATGCAAAGGCATCCTAGGATAATCAATCCAAGCTAGTTTCAATAGGATAGCTCCTTATCTTTGATTCAATTAGGTGAGAAAGCCTTTCAACCTCATAATCCTTTCCATGTGAGAAAACCTTCCACATCTTGATCTTATGTGTACATGAGAAAATCCTTTCAATAACACATCATGATCATTGGTACTTTACTTTCAAAGCACCCTTAAAACATTGCATAGATTTCATAAGAAAATGCATAACTCCAAAATTCACCTCTTGAGATTCCAAACCCACTTTCAATCATCAATACTTAGAAAACATGGGTAAGATATGGATTTCATCATAAATTCATGTAAGGCTTGCAATACATGCTTAATTTCATAAAACTCTTGCTTTATACTCAAAATCCCACATCATATGAATCATAACTTGAAAACATGGGGATTACATGGATTCATGGGAAAATCATCATAAATTCATCATATTTCATCAATTCATGCATAAGAAATAAATAATTCAATAATTTAAATCAATAATGAAAAGAATCCATGATAATTGAAGAAAACCCTAACTCAATTGGGGAATTCTACCATTAGAAATAGAGGAATTTGGGAACTCCATGAATGGAAGGAATCCATGGATGAAAACTATCCTACCTTGAATCCAAATGCTAGCCTTCAATGGAGGAATTGATACCTTCACTTGAAACCCTAGGTTGGATCCTTCTTCTTCTTCAAGTTTCTAGAGAGAAATATTTTGGAGAGGAGAATTGATCTTCTTTTGTGAATTTGGAAGAATGAAGTGAATGGGCTAAGTTGGGTGTTGAAAATACTTATATATGGGTCTTAATTAAGGGTAAAACGACGTAGTATAGGAACTAATTAATTAGGAAAAGACCCAACTTCCCCTAAAATAACTATCAGCTACCACCGACCTACCAACCACGGACCGCAGTCGACGGACCGTGGTCTGACCCACGGCCCGTCCTGGTGGATTGTCGATGGTGGTAAGAGAATTTTGGTCGATCTACGAACCCCTGGACCACAGACCGTGGACCCACCGACGGTCCGTAGGTCCAGTCATGGTTCCTGCCCTAGACAACTCTTTGAGTGGCCAATCCACGGACCCACCTACAGTCCGTGGTCCAACCCCCGGGCCGTGGTTGGCCCTCGTGGATGGCACCTGGAAGTTCTGAGATTTTATATGGTGCCCTCTTTTGGAGTCGGGGTGTCAAAATATCTTCCCCTGGGGATCATTCATCCTCGAATGAGTTCAAACTGGTTCTAAAAGATTAATAGAGGAACTAATAACCCAACCTAAAATGCAATTTCATCTAAATGCATACAACCAAGGAGGAACTATGACTCCAAGCTAGGACGCTATCAAAACATCATAAGAGGGGAGAAACTAACTCTAACAGCCCATCATGCATGCAATGCACATATACAAGAAGGAAACCTCAACTCCAAGCTATCAATCATACTCAAATGCATCATAAGGAAGTAGGAACTACATCTAGCAACCCAATATACATGAATTTTCAAAATTACTCATGTTCAAAGAGGAAGTACCTTCTCCAAGCTAAAAGCATGCTCAATACAATCTCATGGAGCCCATATGCAATTCGTTTTCAAAAAGCATAGCTAAAGCATGTTCATCAATTCATCTCATGAAGTCTATATGCAACTCATACTCAATGCACAACAACATGAGGAAAATCAATCATGTAAACTCATTTTCTTTCAAAACACAAGTTTTCATGAACATGCATAACATAAGGAAATCATGGAAACACATAAAACACATGACTCCAAAACAAAGGACAAACCAAGAGGAACTCATTACCTCAATCTAGAATAGGAGTAGAAGGAAATAGATGAGGATATCAGGACATCATATCGGCCTCGGCCTGCCAAGTAGGACTCTCAACTAACTGGTTCCTCCACAACACTTTCACGGAAGCTATTTCTTTATTTTTCAACTTCTTGACTTGCCGGTCTAGGATCTTTACCGAAACTTCCTCATAAGAAAGGCTTTCATCAACTCCCAACCTTTCTAATGGAAATATGGATGTCGGATCTCCAACACATTTCTTAAGCATAGAGACATGGAAAACTGGATGCACTGATGCCAACTCATTTGGCAAGTCTAACTCATAAGCAACCTTACCAACACGCCTCAGAATCTGATATGGGCCTACATACCGGGGACTAAGCTTTCCTTTCTTACCAAACTTCATAACACCCTTCATGGGTGAGATTTTCAAATAAACCCAATCATTAACATCAAACTCTAGATCCCTTCTTCTCACATTGGCATAGGACTTTTACCGACTTTGAGCCGTTCTCAACCTTTCTCTTATAAGCTGAACTTTCTCCATGGCTTCTTGTACCAATTCGGGACCTATTAGGGCAACTTCACCCACCTCAAACCAACCTATAGGAGACCTACACCTCCTACCATATAAGGCCTCAAATGGAGCCATATCAATACTCGAGTGATAACTGTTATTGTAAGCAAACTCAATCAATGGTAAATGGTCATCCCAATTAACCTTAAAATTATCACACAAGCCCTCAACATATCTTCCAAAGTTTGGATAGTAAGCTCCGTTTGCCCATCGGTTTATGGATGAAAGTCCGTACTAAGCTTAACCTTAGTGCCAAGATCCTTTTGGAATGACTACCAAAACTGAGAAGTGAATTGGGTACCACGATCGGAAATAATGGACAAAGGCACTCCATGCAACTTTACCATTTCTCTCAAGTACATCTTGGCATAGTCCTACACCGAATGGGAAACCTTGACGGGAAGGAAATGAGCCGATTTCATCATCCGATCTACTATCACCCAAATCGAATCATGTTGTCACCGGGTGCGAGGCAAACCAACAATAAAGTCCATATTCAAGTCTTCCCACTTCCAAGTAGGAATGCAAATGTCATGGGATACCTTTACTTGTTGGCAATTTGGACACTTAGCAACAAATCCCACAATATCCTTCTTCATCCCATTCCACCAATAGACCTCTCGTAAATCACGATACATCTTGGTGGCTCCCGGGTGAATGGAATACCGCGAACTATGGGCTTCTGTCAAGATCTGTTCCCTCAAGTCATCAACATTCGGAACACAAAAATGACCTTGGTATCTAAGTACACCATCTCCCCCTTGGGAGAAAGCCTCAACGGATTTCTTAAGCACCGCTTCTTTCAATTCTACCAAAATTTGATCAAGACCTTGCTTGGCTTTCATATCCGCAACAAAAGATGATTCAGAACCATTGTGGACCATAACACCATCTTTGGTGGAGTCCACTAGTTGAACACCTAATCGGGCCAATCTATGAATATCTTGAACCAATTCTTTCCTTTCTTCTTCAATATGGGCAACACTACCCATAGATAACCGACTAATAGCATCCACTACCACATTAGCTTTACCGAGGTGATAAAGAACACTTATGTCATAATCCTTCAATAACTCAAGCCACCTTCTTTGGTGAAGTTTTAGATCTTTCTGATTAAACACATATTGCAAACTCCTGTGGTCGGTAAACACATCTACATGTACTCCATACAAATAGTGTCTCCAAATCTTTAAGGCAAAAACGACCGCCGCTAGTTCTAGATCGTGAGTAGGATAATTATTTTCATGAATCTTAAGTTGCCTTGAGGCATAGGCAATAAATTTCCCATTTTGCATAAGCACACACCCTAGCCCAATTCTTGAGGCATCTAAATAAACCACAAAACCATCTGTCCCTTCCGGTAAGGTCAACACCGAAGCGGAAGTAAGTCTATCTTTCAACTCTTGGAAACTCTTTTCACACGCTTCAGACCATATGAACTTAGCTTTCTTTTGAGTCAAAGTCGTCAAAAGAGAGGCAATTGAAGAAAATTTCTCAACAAACCTTCTATAGTAACTGGCTAAACCCAAGAAACTTCTAATATCCGAAGGAGTTAGAGGTTTAGGCCAACTCTTGACCGCATCCGTCTTCTTAGAATCTACCTCAATACCCTTACTTGAAACAATATGACCAAGGAAAGCTACGGACCTTAACCAAAATTCACACTTGCTAAACTTTGCAAAAAGTTGTTGGTCCTTAAGAATTTGCAACACAATCCTTAAATGATCAATATGCTCATCCTTACTCCTTGAGTAGATCAAAATATCATCAATGAACACAATCACAAACATGTCAATGTATTGTCTAAACACCCTATGTATCAAATCCATAAACGCCGACGGAGCATTAGTCAACCCAAACGACATTACAAAAAACTCATAATGACCATACCGAGTTCGAAAAGTCGTCTTCGGAATGTCATCATCTTTCACCCTCAATTGGTGATAACCCAATCGATGATCAATCTTAGAGAAATAACTTGCTCCTTGAAGTTGGTCAAATAAATCATCTATCTTTGGGAGAGGATACTTATTCTTAATGGTCACCTTGTTCAACTAACACTAGTCAATACACATACGAAGAGAACCATCTTTATTTTTATCAATCAATACTGGAGCACCCCATGGAGAGATACTCTATCAGATGAAACCCTTATCCAACAAATCTTTTAATTGTTCTTTCAACTCCTTAAGTTCTACCAGAGCCATACGATAAGGAGGAATAAAAATAGGTTGTGTATCTGGGTGAAGGTCAATACCGAAGTCTATTTCCTGCTAGGGAGGAATACCGGGTAAGTCATCTGGGAACACTTCCGAAAACTAATTAACAATGGGGACCGACTCGAGAGTAGGCACCCTAACTAGATGGTAAATGCAGCCTTTAGAAATCATCTTCCTAGCTTTAAGATAAGAGACAAACTAACCCTTAGGCATAGAATTTCCCCCTTCCACTCTAGGACAGGCTCATTCGGAAACTGAAACTTGACTACACGAGTTCTACAATCAATATAAGCATAACATGAGTGCAGCCAATCCATACCCAAGATAACATCAAAATCTAGCATATCAAGCTCTACCAAGTCAACAAGAGTAACTCTATGGGACAAGAAAACGGGACACTTTTTATAGACCCTCTTAGCCACAATAGAATCACCAATAGGAGTAGAGACAGAAAAACGTTCTAACAATACATCCGGAAGAACATCAAACCTCATAGCCACATATGGAGTCACAAAAGACAAGGTCGCTCTGGGATCAAGTAAAGCATAAACATCGAGTTGGAAAACTTTTAACATACCGGTAATCACATCGGGAGAACCCTCTTGTTCACCACGAGTCTGAAGTGCATAGAATCGGTTTTGCTTAGGAGCATTGGAACCTGCATCACTAGTAGTAGCTTTCTTGCCCTCTCTTCCTTTAGCCGAAAGCATTGGGCAATCCCTCATTTTTTGACCACTCTTACCACAACCAAGGCAACCATCCATGCCGGCTAGGCACTTAGACCTCGTGCTTCCTTCCACACTTAGTACAAGTAGACTTAGGCAATGAAGATCTACTACCATTTCCTCCTTGAGGCTTAGGGTTAGACTCGATATCTTTGTTGGACTTAGGAAGGGCATTGGAGGAATCTTGACCGAAAAACCTTTTTCGGAATCTAGGACGACCTTGTCCATCAGATCTTGCATGTGATAAATTTCCATATCCGGTCTTAGCCCTCTTTACCTCTCTAGACTTTTCCTTAAGTTTCTCTTCTTCAATTTATTGTGCATGCACCATGAGACGAGAGATGTCCATGTCATCAATGAGCATGGCCGTTCAACACTCTTTAACCACCATTTCAGACACACCCGAAACAAACTTACTCATCTTAGCCCTTGAATCAGCAACCATAATTGGAGCATACTTAGACAATTGTGTGAACTTTAGAGCATGTTCCCTAACACTCATACTCTCTGTCGAAGGTTAATGAACTCAAGCAACTTAGCTTCCCTCATCTCAAGGGGAAAGAACCTACCAAGAAAAATGGCTTTAAACTTCTCCCAATCAAGAGGACCCACATCTTCCAGTCTCCCTTCCTTCCATTGGTTATACCATATTTGAGCCACACCTTTTAGTTGATAAGCGGCCAACTCCGCCTTTTCCATCGGCGTAACTCCCATGATAATCAAAACCCTATAGACCTCATCAATAAACTTTTGAGGATCTTCCTCAACCTTAGAACCATGAAACTCTAGAGAATTCATCCTAGAGAAGTCCCTCACTCTAGAAGCCACCGTGCCCACGTTTGGGTTCATGGGAACCACTACCTCCCTATTGGCTTGGGCCGTCATGGCTTGAGCCAACACTTGAAAAGTAGCCCTAAACTCCGCATTGGACATTTGCTCGGCCAAAGGATCGACTGGAAATTGAGGAGCTTGGGGAGGAGCTTCTTGTTCCGTATTCTCCCTCACATTCCTTCTAGTATAAGCTCTTCGAGTAGCCATGTCCTATAGAGCATCGGATAAGGATTAGGAGAGAGACCTTATAGAGTTAAACTCTATTGCATGACTTAAGAGTAATGAAAGAAGTGGAGTTTTCTTAATCATCTTGTAGCCTCTCATTCATAAATGTGGAGCGCTTCACACTCATGAACAAGACTCTACTAGACGTGACTTATGAGACATCCTAGGACCATTCTAAGCCTTGTACTCTGATTACCAAGTTTGTCACAACCCAGGGGTACCCCCTAGATGTAACATGGCGTATAGAACCCCGAAGGACTCCATACAAGCCACTTAGCTCTCATAACATAAGAAATAGAACAATAGGAGTAAAACAATAGTCCAAGTCCAAAACATTTTATAAAAGAAAAGCGGAAGTCTAAATCACTTGTCTCATCATAGCCATCTAATACAATAGAATAAAATTGGGCCTAGCCCATACATCATATCCGAAAGAAAAATACATGAAAGAAAGTGAAACAACCATCCTCGAAGCATGAGGACTCACCAAAGCTCAGAAAATCTCAAGTCAACCTCAATCCACGAAACTGATGACCCTGACTGTCACACCCTACATTTGGGTAAATGTAGGTAAGAGTATGCGTTAGTACAAAATAATGTACCAAGTATGATAGCCATGCATAAAACAAATAAATCATGCTAAAAAGGAACATTTCATTTCATGACATGCAATTGACCAAGCTAAAATATGATATAAGAGAGTTAGAAAACATATGTAATAAGAACCATGGTCAATGCAAGATAACATCATCTTTAAAACCTTTAAACTCATATGAGATACTTCTTGAGGTAACCTTAGTTCATTATTAATGTGAAGAATTAGCCTTAAGCGACATAGAGACCATGTGCGCTATAACATGATCCCCCGATGTCTCCCACAACAAAAGGGTTGTACTCCTTGCCAAGGTAGAACCATGAACTTCTATCTTAAGTGGATCCACCAGCTAATGTGTCTTGAGACAATCATCCTATGGGGGCACAAAGGTAAGGGATAAGGAGATTGCTTCTAGAAACCCAAACCTCTACTAATGGGAGAGCCTCCATCTCAAGATCCTCTCGGTGCTAAGCATAAATCCCACGGAATATTTATTACTTACTTGACCTTATTGTCCATGGAAAGGCATCCTAGGATAACCAATCCAAGCTAGTTTCATTAGGATAGCTCCTTATCTTTGATTCAATTATGTGAGAAAGCCTTTCAACCTAAGAATCCTTTCTATGTGAGAAAACCTTTCACATCTTTCTCGTATGTGTACATGAGAAAATCCTTTCAATAACATATCATGATCATTAGTACTTTACTCTCAAAGTACCCTTAAAACATTGTATAGATTTTATAAGAAAATGCATAAGTCCATAATTCACCTCTTGAGGTTCAAAACCCACTTTCAATCTTCAATACTTAGAAAATATGGGTTAGAGATGGATTTCATCATAAATTCATGTAAAGCTTGCAATACATGCTTAATTTCATAAAACTCTTGCTTTATACTCAAAATCCCACATCATATGATTCATAACTTGAAAACATGGGGATTACATGGGTTCATGGGGAAATCATCATATTTCATCAATTCATGCTTAAGAAATCACAATTCAATCATTTAAATCAATAATTAAAAGAACCCATGATAATTGAATAAAATCCTAACTCAATTGGGGAATTCTACCTTTAGAAATAGAGGAATTTGGGAACTCCATGAATGGAAGAAATCCATGGACGAAAACTATCATACCTTGAATCCAAAGGCTAGCCTTCAATGGAGGAATTGAGACCTTGACTTTAAACCCTATGTTGAATGCTTCTTCTTCTTCAAGTTTCTAGAGAGAGAAATATTTTGGAGATGAGAATTGATCTTCTTTTGTGACTTTGGAAGAATGAAGTGAATGAGATAATTTGGGGGTTGAAAATACTTATATAAGGGTCTTAATGAAGGGTAAAATGATGTAGTATAAGAATTAATTAATTAGGAAAAGACCCAACTGCCCCTAAAAATAACTATCAACTGCCACCGACCTACCAACCACGGACCCCAGTCGACAGACCGTGGTCTGACCCATGGCCTGTCCTGGTGGACCGTTGATGGTGGTTAGAGAGTTTTGGTCGATCTACGGACCCCTGGACCACGGCCCGTGGACCCAACGACAGTTCGTAGGTCTAATCGTGGTTCCTGCCCTGGAAAACTTTTTGATTGGCCAATCCACGGACCCACCTACGGTCTGTGGTCCAACACACAAGCCGTGGTTTACCCTCGTGGATGGCACCTGGAAGTTCAGAGTTTTGCTATTGTACTACCTCGTGAGTTTTAAGTGGAGGAGTTGGTCTTATTGTTCAATTCAAGGTTGAAGCTATTCCCAGGTAAGCTTCAGTCCAAGTGGACTAGTCCGTACACTGACACCCGGGGGTATGGAAACGAAGCGATTGAAATTCAAGATGCAAAGGGGGTAAGATTCAAGGTTAATGGGCAATGGTTGAAAGAATACTTTGGAGAAATTCAGGATGTGAGAGTAGTTAAAGTGGTGTACTTGGATGATGTTTGAAGAACATGTTCACGTCGTACCGCAACATTAAATTTGACGCTTCTTGGGAGGCAACCCAAGTTTTAGTCGTTTTCAATTACGTGGGTGTTCACATGTGCATGTGTTGTGTAATAGGCGATGGTACGGCTACATCGGTGATGCACCAAGTGTAGTAAGTGAAGCTCTAATGAGTTCTCCCAACGGGAGGCTCAACTTTAGGTGCTTAAAGTCTACTTTTGGGACGTCCATGACCTATTAGGCGATGCACCAACTCCATTGAGCAAACCCGATCCAGTCCACCTCACTAGGCACGAAATACGGGTACCTCACTGGTAATTTCGGCGATGTTCATATACATTGGGTGATCTGCCTATGTACATTGGGAAAAAATAGTGTAGCCTGCCGAAGTTAAGAAAATATTGTCCTACATTGCATCCCCATTAGGCAATCTGATTCCACTCGGTGATTCACCGACCAGTGATTGAACATGGAGTGCTTTTACCTTTATCCATTTATAACATATTTGCGCATTGAGGACACTGCATTCCCTTTTTTTGGGGTAATGGCCTTCATGCCAATATTCCCCTTTTAATTGTATTTTGCTATTTAGAATTTTGAACAATTGTTGTTTTTGGGTGTTTATTTATATTAGTTGTTTAAATTAGAGTGCTCTTTTGGGTAAATGCATGTTTCTTTACTTATATTTGGTTCTCTTGAAGTTGTAACCCCCCATGAGGGTAAATCATGAAATGCTTGAAGTTTTCACTGATAAAAAATTGAGGATCAATTGTGTGCAATATCGATGTCTTGAATAATACTCTTGATGAACATGATGCATTGTGTTGGTGTTGCGAGAATGAAATCGATGTAGTTACACCTTTGAGCGGTCTCTTTGAGTCTTTTCTTGACTAGCTACATTTTGATGCGAGCCTTGCAATGAACATCAAAGGCACACTTTTGAGCTTTGCAAGATGTGCTAAATGAGTGTATTTCAAAATGCCATGTGTGGTGAGGTTTTACTTGAAAGCATGCATGTGGAGTCCTAGAATTTTCTTTGTTAATCTAATTGTCATGACCCAGGGTTACCCCCCTAGATGTAACATGGCGTATAGAACCCCGAAGGACCCCATACAAGCCACTTAGCTTTCATAGCATAATAAATAGAACAATAAGAGTAAAACAATTATCCAAGTACAATAGTTTTTATAAAGAAAACGGAAGTCTAAAATACCTATCTCAATGTAGCCATCTAGTACAATAGAATGAAATTGGGCCTAGCCCATACATCATGTCCAAAAGTGAAATACATGAAAGAAACTGAAAACAATAAAACTCCGTCCTTGAAGCACGAGGACTCACCAAAGCTCGAGAATCTCAAAATCAACCACTAGCCACGAAACTAAAAAACCTGACTGTCGGACCCTACATTTGGGAAAATGTAGGCAAGAGTATGCGTTAGTACAAAACAATGTACCAAGTATGCTAGCTATCCATAAACCATTTAAATCATACAAAAAAGGGACGTTTCATTTCATGACATGCAATTGAAAAAGCTAAAACATGATATAAGAGAGTTAGAAAATATAAGTCATAAAATCATGGTCAATGCAAGCTCATCATCTTTAACGCCTTTCAACAAATATGAGATACTTCTTGAAGTATCCTTAGTTCATTATTAATGTGGGAAATTAGCCTTAACCGACATAGAGACCATGTGAGCTATAACATGATCCCTGGTGTTTCCTACACCGGAAAGGGTTTTCCTACTTGCCAAGGTAAGGACCATAAATCTGAGCTAAAGTGGATCCACTAGCTAATGTCTATCTAGACAATCATCCTACGGAGGCACATAGGTAAGGGATAAAGAGATTGCTTCCAAAAACCTAGCCTCTACTAATGGGAGAGCTTCCATCTCAATATCCTCTCGGTGCTAAGCATAAATCCCACGGAATAGTCAATTCTTACTTGTTCTTATTATCCATGGAAAGGCACGTCATCTTGCCAATCCAAGCTAAGTCATCATCCATGGAAAGGTATCTTTCAATAACCAATCCAAGCTAGGTTTATTAGGATAGCTCTTAATCTTTGATTCAGTTAGGTGAGAAAGGCTTTCAACCTTAGAATCCTTATTATGTGAGAAAACCTTTCACATCTTACTTTTATGTGTATATGGGAAAATCCTTTCAATAACACATCATGATCATCATCATTGATACTTTACTCTCAAAGTATCCTTAAAACATTTGTATACATTTGATAAGAAAATGCATAAATCCATAATTTACCTTTCAAGGTTCAAAACCCACTTTCAATCATCAACACTTAGAAAACAAGGGTTAGATATGGATTTCATCATAAATTCATGTAAAGCTAGCAATACATGCTTAATTTCATAAAACTCTTCCTTTACAATCAAAATTCTCACATCATATGATTCATAACTTGAAAACATGAAGATTACATGGGTTCATGGGGGAAATCATCATAAAATCATAGTATTTCATCAATTCGTGTATAAGAGATCATAATTCAACCATTTAAATCAATAAACAAAAGGACCCATGATAATTGAAGAAAACCCTAACTCAATTTAGGGAATTCTAACTTTGAAATAGAGGAATTTTGGAACTCCATGAATGGAAGGAATCCATGGATGAAAACTATCATACCTTAAAACCAAATGCTTATCTTCAATGGAGGAATTGAGACTTTGACTTAGAACCCTAGGTTGAATCCTTCTTCTTCTTCAAGTTTCTAGAGAGAGAAATATTTTGGAGAGGAGAATTGATCTTGTTTTGTGATTTTGGAAGAATGACTTGAATGAGCTAATTTGGGGGTTGAAAACACTTATATATGGGTCTTAATGAAGGGTAAAACGGCGTAGTATAGGAGTTAATTAATTAGGAAAAGATCCAACTACCCCTGAAACTTAACTGCCAGCTGTGACCCACGGCCACTGCCGACGGACCGCGGTCAGGATGATGGACCGTCCTGCACGACCGTTGATGGTGGTCAGAAACTCTAATTTGAGGGTCTTGGACCACGGGCCTCAACCATGGACCGTGGTTCCACCAACGGTTTGTTTGTCCGTCCGTGGTTCTGACCCTATCTAGGTAGTGCCACTGTGTCAACCACGGACCACACCTACGATCCGTGGTCCCATCCACGGGCCGTGGGTGGCCAGCATGGGTTGGCACCTGCAACTTCTGGAAATGGGTAAATTTACCCTTTCTCGAATCTGGGGTGTTACACTAATTGTGTGAATCTTGGTGAACGTGAGACATGATATTGGGCAACAATTAAATGAGGGAACCAAATCTTCCATAAAGCCTTTGTGACTACCTTGTGAGGGTGTGAATCCATGTTGGCACCACTTCAGCCTAACCTAATTTGTTGACAACCAAAAGAAGCCTCTTGAACAAAATTATCCTTGTCTTTTCACAAAAAATCCTTTTTGAAGAATTGTGATGCTTTAATAACCAACTTAGGCCAAAAGCCTAAGTTGGGGGTGTGAAAATAAAGGATGGATGAAAGCCAAGTGAAGGACAAAGAAAGATGAAATGGGACTCAAATTTGAAAGTTTTGCAAAAAGAAAGAACCCCTCTTTATAAAAAAAAGTATCATCGTTGTAATGGAAATAGCTTGCAAAAAGGAAAATAAAAAAAAGAAGTGAAGTAAAAGAAAGAGGAATTCGAAATAAATTGAGTGACAAGTCAAGGTTTTAGTTCTCAAATGAAAAAGAGAAACAAAACTTGAGAAGAGATGATGGGGATTGCAACAATGCTTTGAAAAGGTATAAATCACTAATCCAAATTTACCATGTCTTAACCCTCAGCCCCATTACAAGCCTAAAAGACCCTTGAGATCTTACATGGACTAGGTTGTGTGATGATTTGAAATATGGGCAAACCTATGGGACAAAGCTTGCATGTGTTTCTCTTTTGGGAGAGTGAGAGTTGCATTGATTCCCATTACCTTAGTTGATTTGCTTCATGAGAGCATGGAATCGTTCTTGATGTGAGGGCACTTGAATGCATTTGTTGAAACATTTTCTTTCATTAGACAAGAAGCAAAAAGTGAGCTTGAGCTTGTATTGAGACTTGCTAGTCATCATTTGAAGCTCTTTGATCATGATTTAGGGTAACATGCTATTGAGAGTAGTCTTTCCATGATGCTTGCATATTATCTCTCATTTGGTACTGTTGTAGACACCCTTATTGAACTTATTGTGTTCTTGATTTACTTGAGGAAAAGAAACAGTTTAAGTTGGGGGTGTTGATGAGTGGTAGATTTGCACTCATTTAAGGTCCATTTAGCTCAATAACTAGTGTCCTTAATGCCTAAATTTTTCCTATTCTAATACAATATTGTTGATTTTTCAGCTATGAAGGCAATTGGATAACACAAGGAATGAAGTGTGAAAGAATCGCCTAAAACACAAAAATAATTGTACATTATACATTGTAGATCGCCTAATGAGAAGGGCGAGTCGCCAAAGTAATCTGAGACCACCCAAAATGATAGAGCACTAAGTCAACCCTCAAGGTCAATCGGCGAAATGAGGCAAGAAAGGTGATCTGCCCAAAGATATACGGCGAAGCGAGTGGATGTCACCAAAGTTGACAGTGTTGACATATAAAACTATGACTTAAAGGTTGACATGAGGAGGAAATCGGCGACTTAACAAAGTGATAAAAGCTAACTCAGACGAAATCGCCTAACGAGACCCAAACGAAACAAGAAATGGGTGAATCCAGGAAAAAAGAGCGATTCGCCGAATGCGGTCGGCGAGCTGAGCTAATGTCACCGAAAGATACATGGAACTAACTTTTTGGCAAAATTTTGGGAAACTATAAATACCCAGAGGAGAGAGAAAGAGGGTAGAAAAATAGAAAGAGAAATTTCTGAACATTTTAGAGAGAGAGAAACAATTCTCATTGAAGAACAACACTTTTATTTTAGAAGATTTCAATTTTTTAAACTTACATTTGTAAAATTGAAGTTGAATCCAAAGTGGGTTTACCCTTAATTTCTTGATTTCACATTACCCATGGCTGCATTCATGGAATGTATAATCAAATTACTTTTTGTGATGGGTGGCTAAAATTCCAATCTCTTTGGGATTGATTATGGGGTTGGATGTTTATTTAATCTTGTGGGTTCATTGAATTGCTCTATTTTATGACCATCAATCACAGATTTGAGTGATTACCGAGTTCTTAATTTACGAATTGAGGTGGACAACTTAATTCTACTTTTGATCTTGTGATGGTGCTAGAAAGAGACCAGTATAAGTGGATAATCTATTCAATAGCTGTAATTTAGGATACTTGGTTGCAGGTCTAAAATCTTAGGTTGCTTTGAATGGTAATTAGTTGAGACCGTAATGAGATTCTATAGAAGGATGATTTGAGATCGAAAGAATATTAGCGTCAACTAAGATGACCTAGCTTATTTGTGATTCTATAGTTGTAACGAGCAATTCTATGAATCCCCAAATTGGAATCAACATTTGACCCCTGCACCCCTTGAGTTAGTTAATTTCATAAATTGTTGACTATTTCTGCATTGATAACTTGGTGATTGAAACCTTGTCATTAAAGTTGGTGGACTTCTTCACCTAGTTGTTAACTCACCTTCATTTGAATTAATTGCATTTTAATTCCCTAGTTTAATTCTTAATCTCATATCATTTCATGTGGGATTCGAACCCGACTCTTAGTTAGGTGATTTTATGAGAACGACCACTCACTCTTTAATTCATTTTGAGGAGTGATTTGAGCATTATCAGTGCCTTTCGGTTGCTAACCGACATCATATTTGCCAACTTGCGGCCATATGTGTCTCATACATATACATATAGGCAATAGACCCCATACCTCCCGATTATAGCTTGGGAGTAAAATGCATAGCATGTCATGTGATGGACTCGTAATGCATATTTGTTACTATAATAATTTTTTCCAATCTTGACCCTTTGTTACTCTTGTTCTCACAATCCGGTAATCACTTTTGCTTATTAGACCAATGTCTTATAGAATCTCATAAGATATTAGAATATACTTGAACACTTAACTCGACTTCAGAAAGATATTGAAAACTAAGGATGTTTGCAAAGACCTTAAGGTACTTGGTGAATCTTGTTGTCACCTCATTACTTTCATACGGATATTTAGGACTGTAAAATCATAATAAATTTGAAGTTCTTGACTCGACATCAACTTAGAAAATTAATCATTTAGAAACTCAAAAGGAGACTGACATGCTTGACTTGATTCATTATAAACGACTCCAAGTTGGTAGTAGCATGAGACTGTTTAGAAACAAAGTCGTTTGACAGGTACATAACCAAACAAATTTGGTAAAAGATTTTGTAAGAATATAAGTTTCAAATAACATTTTCGTAAGAGCTTTTCATGATAAGGAATTGTTTAACAATCACATTAGATACAATATAATAAATATCCATCGTTTTAGCCTCACTTTTAGGATAATAGCTAGCTAATAGACATAAGGAATTAGAAGCTTTATGAAAAAGATAACTTTAACCACCAAACATAATTCATAACACAACAATAATATGATAAAGTAAATGAAAGAAAATCAACTAACATCCCAATGCCCTTCGCAGAGGGTCTTCCTAGCAATACAATAGTAAAATGACTCATTATATAGATTTGTAATTTTTTGGAATTCGTGCGACATGAAAAAAAAAAGTTTTTCCTTAACATACCTAAAATTCTGACCTAAATAACTTGACGTCGAGAATTGACTTCTTTCATAGATCAAACGAATTTTAAAAAAGATTCGGTCCCCAAACTCCCAATGTGTATCGTGCAACATAGATGCAACAATTGTGAATATATAACAAGCTACCCAAATTTTACAATGAAATAAAAAGGGCACTTTAATATATATATATATATATATATATATATATATATTTTAATATGTATAATTGACAGATTTAGAAAAAGTAGTTCCTTTTGTTTTTTCATAATGTAGTGAGTAAGTAAGATATTTAACAAAGTGCAAATATTATATAAGTAATTGATCTTGGAAAAGCATGCTTAGTGGCAACACTAGTATTATTGTACCTTTGCACTACTTGCACGTGGAAGGGTGGTACAAATCACCACTTTTTGATTTCTCCTAATACGTATATATTTAGATATTTCGTAGGCTCGTGGTAAAATACATATAATTTTTATGAATATATTACAATTAATAAAAAATTATTTTAAATATAACCTGCCTCATATGATGATGATGATGATGATGATGATGATGATGATTCATTCAACGCAATCAAACTTATTATCTCCGGTAAAATATTATTAATTGATAATATTCTTATAAAAATAAATATATACGCAACTATTTGTAACTAAAGAATTTTTTCATAAATATTTAAAATATTTTTAGGAAAGCAACACATATATAAATGTATATATTATAATTTTTAATCAAATTTTGATGTAAAATTGATGTTACAAAATCATGCATGGTGTTATAATAAAATTTTCAAATTTAGGCTTGTAAGCCTTCAACACAAGAGGATGGACAATCGTAAATACCTGAGGTGTTACATCCTCCCCCCTTAAGAACATTCTTCCTCGAATAGAAATAAATGCATGTGGGGGTAAAGTTAGGAATTCTTTTTAAGTTTCGACAAAGTTTCATCAATAAATGGTTATCCTAAACTTTAAACTCCTAGGGTCATATACACCATATCAGTAAAATAATGTTTGAGAAAAACATTATCAAATTACCACATAATGCAAAATGTTGCTCAACAAGGAAAATATTTCTTTGCTTATCTATTTCAAGTAAGCACATAACATGTAATAAATAAACCAATATGTCATTCAGAATTTAGATATTGAGTACAAAAGGTATATACTTGTATAAAGTATGAATACGTGAGTTAAATATGAAAATCTCAGTGCAATAGTTAAGATACTCCAGCCCTCAATATACTACCGCCTTACTATGAATATAACATTTGAGCATATATTATTATGGAGTTACACACAAAACTGACAGATACGCCAATAAGATCATAAGTAATTTTTTTCACGATAGAAAATTAATCATGTATACTGGTGGGCATAGGCAGGATGACAAAAATTCCTTAGTTACTCAAGTTCTATAACTATATGAATATATGTCATGTAAATTTCTTAATCTATGACATATAGGATGAGATTTAAATAGATAATCATAAAAACCCCTTTTCACTTAACCATTTATCCCATTATCAAGAGGTACCTAGGTATTATACACATGTACTCTATACCCTTCAAATACATAGGTCATAAGGTACATTGTACGTGGGCAAGCAGTCCATAAAAGGATTTAACATCTGTACTAAAGGTATTTGATTTGTACAACATATAATCGATATGTATTTTATGGATTAACAATTTAGGACAATACATAAATAATTTCTAAGGGAGCATAACATGTAATCCCTAAACGTCAAAGACAATCAATACATAAACATATCTTCAAATACAATACTTATATCTTACAACCCATCAGTCATATATTATATGAACAATTTAAAATAGATGTTCTAATCTTATGAGTTTTGAAAAGGATATACTATCTAAATGCATGAACCGTGAGATCTGTATCATATAAATAAATATTTGGTAAGGTGTTTAACATTTCGAGCAATTAGCCTATGATAGGTGGTAATGATATAATGTAGTCATGTATTTTGTGAAGAAGGTAACGTTTGGACAAATAATTTTTTTTGTCACGCTTTGAGTGTAATATTTTCCTTCAAAGAGCATATCATATAACACGTAAACACATTCATTATGAAGCACATAATATTTTAGCCAAGACTCACTAAGTATGATATTTTTAGCATTAGAGAAATTGATTTCTAATACATAGGTATATCACATAATTGAATATTTCATGAGACAAATAATATATGGGCAAATGAACCTTGAACCTTATAGCATATGTGCTAACATTTTCTTGATGCATATAACATATATACATATTTTCTATGAAACACGTAGAGTATAAGCAATTGGTTTGGATAAAAGAATTCTAGGAACATAAGATCTATGAATAGTATTTAAGTAGATAATTTTGAAGGAACACATGACATGTGACTATTAGGCTTTATGTAACAGATGACATATTCAAACATACATTATAATTTTTTGACACAAGTATATTTACGTCCTATAGACAATAAATCATACATCAATTTGAGTGGTTAAACTTCAACGCATTAATTATATAAAACTTTAAAAAATATATAATACTCAAAATAAATTATCTACGAGGCATATGATATATAGACAAGTAGTTTACAACATCTATAACTTACAAGCTACAATTCATTGACTTGTGGGTGTACATCCTTTAACATGTATACATATAGCATGTAATCTAGTATTCTATTAAGCACATAATGCACGAGCAAGAAATCTTTGAGTCATGTAACATATAAGGACTTACCTTACATAATGTATAACATATAAATATGTTCTTTAAGTAATATATAACATTTAAATAATGATTCATATTGCGCATACAAACAAATGATCTAGAATGCAAATAACATAAAAATAATTATCAAAATAAAATATCATAGACATGTCGATACCTCTATATAACATATGAGCATATTATTAATGAAACAAGTGACATGTAACTGATGATTCATATAACGTATAATCTATATACGTGTCTTATAATCATATACTTAATTATATATTAAAATAATTTATGACACTCAAACAAATAGCCCACAACCTGTGGGCATATGACCTATAACGCGTATGCACATAATCATGTGATAGAGTCATTCTTAAAATAAATAATATAATATATAAGAAAATACTTCATGGATTATGAAATCATGTAAGTTCTTATCTTACGAAGCATATAATATATAAATAACTAGTTTATTTAACACGTAGATAAGTCCTGCTAAATAAGTAAGTAGGTCTTTCTAGGGTTAACAATTAATTTTTAAAAAAAAATTATAAATAAAATCAAAACAAAATGACAAACAATGCTCGATGGATAACACAAAGAAAACTCGACATGCCAGCAAATACAATTACTTCAAAAGTGCATAGTTAAGTCTTATACTGGAGATCATGAGTATTCTCTTATGCGTATACTAACTTGGATTAAACAATTCCTTCTACTTATCTTATTAGTCATGAAAGATTCATCGGGTAGTATAATTATTCAAATAACACTACTATATTATGATAAAGACTCGAAGAAGTTCTAAATACAAAAAAATATTTTATTATGAGATAGTCCGCACATATCATTTTCAATACGAGTTCTTAGAAAAATAAATCAAATAATCGTTAGAGGACATAAGATACCTCAGATAGATCTGAGAAGCTTCATTACCCTTATCCACATTATAACATGAAATAATAGACATACATTAAATACATAACAGAAAATCTATAAAACTCTTACATAGTGAGCTCCTATTGTTTTTCTTCCAGTAATGACTCAAAACTGAATACATAGCATATACTTGGTTCTTAAAACAATACGAGACAACTAATACTAAACAAATTAAAAAGTATTTCATCAAGTAATGTCACGCCCCAAGCTTACATCCTGGACGTGGCCGGTACTCAAAAACCATTACTGGTCCCCAAGAGAACCCTTGGCCTTGATCAATACTCAGCGGAAGACTTACTCAACAATATATGAACTCAAAAGTAAAGATTTACTCTTTGGTCTTAAAAATAAATAAACTCAGAAATGTCTGGAAACATTTAACTAGCCAAAAGAAGGCAACTCAACTCTTAAACATTAACAATGAAATTGGAAAAGACTCCTCAAAACACTATTGTCTATGAAGCCTCTAATAACTATGATAGGTATTGGGACAAGATCCACGACATCTTAACAAGACTGAAAAGTAAACATGGACCCTCCGGAAGTAAGGAGGCTCACCTAAGCTAACTGGAACTGCAATTGGTATCAATGGAGCGTCTGTTGATGATCCTGAATATGTGTATCTGCATCATGAATAGATGCAAGTCAAATAACGTCTGTACATTGAATGTACGAGCATGTAAGGGGAACTCCGAAGCATAAACATAAGCTTGAACTGATAAAAAGGAAAACATACTCACCTCCTCTCAACTCAACTCAACATGACTCAAGAATACTCAACTCAACTCAAGGATACTCAATTCAATTCAAGGATACTAAACTCAACTCAATATGAAAGCAACAATAAAGATACAGTATATAGAAACCTTTTTAAAACAGTAGATAATAACTCAATGTATAAAAAAATATACAATAATAAACTCTTTTACTCTTATTTGGGAGATTCTCTAACCGACAACCATTACTATGAACTACGTGATGATACATTGTCTCGCCCACGCTGCCAGAACTGTCCTATACCTTGCCGGAGTATAAGACATCCTCAAATAAGTGGATCAACTAATCTATGCTTAAAAGCAATAAGGAATTACCTAAAAAGTATGATCCTTTACCCATGTTGGCATACATGGTTTATGAGAATTTTGAGTTGTTTGAACTGATCCTCATATCGATCTCAATACTACTCCTAATAATATATATATATATATTTAACTCATGCTCATATGTTTTAAAGAAAACATAACTCCTCCTCAATTTGAGATAATTACCAAAAGATTTTCTTAAAAGAGATAATGCTCAAAAACTCCTCATGAATTCATTTAGAAATCAAGGTTTCTTCTTGTTTAAATGTAAAAATGTTACATACTTGGGAATACTTAGTCCCCTCATACTCATTTTAAAAAAATGAACTGAAATCTCCTCATCCTCATACTCACGTTCTTAAGTCTTAAAACAAGTTATAAATAATTGTAGAAGACTTCTCAAAATGACTCAAAAGACTTTTTCGAACTTTACTCTTAATCATTACTTGAATTTGAAATGTGAATTCAAGAGTTATGATTAGGATATATAGGATCTCTCAATGATTAAAGAAGTTTTAGATTGTTATAATCAGGAAGAGAGCGAAGTTACAGTTTAAAAGAACTCAGACGGAAGGAAAGACGGAAGAGGAACGGAGGTAGGCAACCCTGGCGCAGGGAGCCAACCCCAAATCAACTGCAGCCCATTTCTGGCGCACTGCATGCGTGGGGCACTATCCCCCCAGGCTCCTCAGTGGCGCGCCGCCTCAGCTTGCGCCCAGAAAGTCTGATGAATTTTTCTTGCTTGATTTTTTGTCCTAATGCACCTAGAATCAATTGATTTCTTCCAAACTCCCTTAGATTCATTAACCCAACACAAGTAAATAAAAATCTACTCAAAATCCCTCAAGAAAAATGCTCATTCGCAAGATCCTCACCTCAAGAACTCAACAAGACTCCATTATCAAAGAACGAAGACGAAAACCTCAAAGAACTCAACAAGAATCTCAATATACTCAATCTCATGGATGAATTCGAAATTGGAAACTCATGATTGGAGTGATGGTGAACAAACCCAACACTATGAAAACTTACATACCTCAAAGGAACCACGTTCTTGGTGATTTCCCCAAATTTTTGAAGAACTTCTTGACACCTCCTCTTTTATCCTCTTGAACGCTTTAGAATGAACCAAATATGACTTGATCTGATTATAACCCTTAACTTAGTTAAGTAAAATGTGTGGGCCTAGTGGGATAAGGAAAAGACCAAAATACCCCTCCTTAAAATGGATAAATTATCTTAACTAGACAGGCTGTACTCAAATGGCCCATTTCCTTCGTCCGAATTCAGAATTTAGCAAACTTGGTGGCGTTGGAAAGAGGAATAAACAACCTTCGATTTGTTATCTCATGGGCCACCTAACTCATCTTGTGCTGAAAGTTATGGTCGTTTGAAGTTGACCCAAAACTCACAATTTAAGCATAACTTGAACAAATCTCAATTTAGCTCTTTTCAATTTAGTTCTTTCTAGATTTAGCTCTTTCTAAGACCGAGGTGTTACAAGTACTTTCTTTTCCTATTAAGAACTAAAAGTGCTTATCAATTCAAATCATCAAGAACAATATGGTGTGAAGATTATATATGTATATTTTCCTAACACTTTCTAAAGTTATTTCTTTCAAATACTTAAGAGCACCGACCATGATTAACAATTCAAATACAGAAGGATCAGATATATATGTCATGATTGACGATCAATAATGTGAATAAAATAATTATGACAAGTATTTCTTTAAATTTTCGTCAAGAACATTTATGAAATTTTTTTTATGTTAAGGAGAGTATATATGCTTCAATACCTCATATAACATGTAAAATGTAAGCAAATTTTTTATAAAATAAGTAGCGTATACTTAATGATTAACCGAATATATAAATGTGGACAAAAGGTCGATGGTACAAATAATATGTAAATCATTTACCCCAAAAGTGCACTTAGCATGTAAGTTAGCAAACCTATGAAAACAGTACCATGTATTCCCTTACATCGCGAAACACGTAACACATATAGTCTTACAAGCAAATTTACTGTAACATATTCATGTAAAGATTTTTGACAACCTACTCTTATAGGTATCCAATGTCATTCCCAGCTACAAAATATTCAATGGGATCAACTTAGTCATGGTTTATAATCTATATCATATCTAGTATCTCGATATATAAAATATAGGAATTTTTGTATAGAAATGAAACATATAAATTTTTTGTCTATGAGATAGTAGATTTTCATAGAAATTATTTATAATACGAATATCATAAAATAAATAATCCCCATAGTAAAAAAAAAGAAAGATAACTAGCCGCTTATGGATGAAGCGACATGTAATAGTTAACTAATAAAATATGTAACACATAAAAAATTATAAATAAGTAACCTATAGAAGATGCATATATGAACCTTTAATAATGTAACATCTCGCAACTTCTAAGTAAATGTATGAACCATTCTCCATATGCATATTGATTTGAATCCAATAAATTTAAGTTTGACTTGATGTAAAGGTCCAATAATAAGTGTGTAAAGTGTATTGGATGTGAACAAGGGTCATAAGGGACTCCTAGTGTATGAGGAATTTGTGTGTCCTAATACCAAGAAAATGAAAGGTTGTGAAGCCTTCTTTCCAATGCATTAGACAGTTCGTTAATCCAAGCTTTGTACTAAAAGTTATGCCCATTTTATTAGGCACTATATTTTCTTTGTGATTCACCGTGCGAAGTAGACGTCCGCCACATGACCACGTAGGAAGGTCAGTGCCACTTCTAGGTGTGCGTGAAGTACCGCGCGACTAAGGCTTCAGGTGCGCGACCGCGCACGTCCTCCAAAATTTCTTTTAGTTTTTTATTCTTTTCATATTCTAAGAAGGGTGTTTTTGTCCTTTCCTCATCCCATAACCCTAGCCCACGTCTATTAACCCCTCCCAAAAGCCTCATTCATTCAGATTTAATAAGTTACGACAAACTTCATCTCCAAGAACTCCATAGAAGAGTTTCTCAAGTTCAAGCTATAAAAGATCCAAGTCTGAAGTTTTTCTCCGAGAATTCCTAAAATTTAGCAAGGTTTTCCATTCCACGTATGTGGAATTTCATTGATGGGTATCTTTTCATCCATTAAATCCCAAAGAAAACCTTATTCTTCAGTTAATTAAATTCTACAAAACCTAGGGTTCATATGAAAAGCATGAATCACATCTTATTTTCAATTTTTTTTCATGAATAGCCCATGAATACATGTTTTTACCTAAAATTCAATATTCTTATATGGTTATTTTTGTAAGCCCTCAGAATAGGGAAAATTCATGTCTTTGAAATTGTGTTGCCTAAATTGCATGTTTTATTCAAGTTGATAGATTTTGTTATGATCAGTTGTACCGTCAATCGTTTTGTTCCACATGTATATGATTCTTTCAGAGAAAGCATTTATTATTTTAGTTTCATATTTCAGTATTATTGAGCTATCAACTATTATCCGTATTATCAGTATTATGTAGTTTACATGTATAATTAAGTTGGGAGTATTACTTAGCACCGAGTAGACATAGGGATAAAGACTCACCCGTTAGTTAGGACTGAGACCTTTAGAAGCAATTCCTATGTCTCAGAATTACGTGCCAACATAGGTTCCAAGGGTCACCCATTAGATCAAGATGGAAACCTTACTCCTTTTTGGACATCTGCTTAGTGGATCCGCGTTAGACCGTGTTCGTACCTTGGCAAAGAAAATAGCACCCTTCCAGATGGGGTACAGGTGGGACACCATTTAGCTCAGATGGAGTATGTCGTTTAATAGTATCTCGCATAGTCCAGTCTCTGATCATTGATGACCTTATATTTCAGTTTACTCAGTACACTGTTGATTAGTTACATGCTTATTACTTGGTCATTGCATAAGCTCACTTATTTCAATTTTATATTCAGTTCAACATCTTAGATTTATTATGTTTAGTTTGTTAGATTATTTTGTCTATCTCAAATACTTAGTATATTCAAAGTACTGACTACATACTCTTTTGTGCCATATTACTTTATAATATAGGTTAAGATGCTCAGTATCCAAATCATATCAGTACGATTTTTATATCATCTCAGCAACTGAGCTTGGTGAGTTCTCATCTTTCGAGGAAAAGGGCTATTGTTATTTCTTTATGTTAAAATTTTAGTTTCATATAGTTAGAGTTAGCTGGAAGGCTTGTCCCAACAACCCATCTTAGTAGAGTCTTTCAGACAGTTAGAGAGTAATTTTGGTTTTATGGTTTATTCAAATGAATTCTATTTTTACCATTCAAATATTGTGGGCTTATTTTAGTTTGGCTTCCGCATCAGTTATCTTCAGTTATTATTTGTATGAATCTTAGTGTTATGCTAGATCATGGGTTAGCTTGGGGCCGTTGATGGGTCTAAGCACTGTGTTATGATTAGGGGTAGTCTCGGGTTGTGAAAAACTTGGTATCAGAGCACTAGGTTCAAGTGTCCTATGATGTCTGAAAAGCTGCATCTAGTAGAGTTTTTTTTATGGGTGTGAAGCGCGCCATACTTATAAAGGGGAGGCTACATGATGTTTAGGAAATACTCTCTTCTTTTTCATATTCTAGATCATGCAATAGAGCTATTCCCGAAGAAACATATGCAAATTCGTGCGGTGTTCTAATTCCCCTAACTATTCCTCATTTTCAAGGTGATAAAAGTAGTAAAGCTCAATTCCTACCTATAAGGTGTTCTCAGGTAGAATTATCAACATTTCAAGGACCACAAAAAGGGCTTTAGATGAGCCCATTAGTATGCTTTAGCCTATAATTCAAAATCTTATGTCATCAATTATGTGAATCGTGTTGTTGAGCAAAAATATGATAGGCATTCAGATTCTTCTATAATCATTTGTTACAAAGAACATTCATGAAATGTGAAAGTTTATATCCAGATCCTTGGATAGTATTGTCACCCAGAAGATACTGTGATTTGGGATGTTTTGATTTATTAGTAGAATGGTCCAAAATTAGAAGTGGGAATCTAGAATGGCAGTAGACAAAATGATGGGGATAATACATTATCAAAGTGTAGTATATATATAAATATATGTGTGTGTGTGTAGAAGTTGTGTATCCATTAAACTAGAATTGAGGTGACATATCTTAAGGTGGTAACTAATGAGTGATAAGTTCATGTAGATCTCATGGTAGAAGGTAGATAATGTCACACCCCGAGTCTACACCCTAGACGTAGCCGGCATTGGAGAACCATCGCTGGTCCCCAAACGAATCCTTGGCCTGGCTAACTACTTAGCAGAAGACTTACTCAAGAAAAATAGGAACTTCAATTGCAAAATCAACTCAAAAGTCTGAACAATATATAAACTCAGAAATGTCTAGACATGCTTAATTAAACATAAACAATTGACTCTAAGTCTCAAAACATCAACAAGGGAATAGTGAAAGACTTCTCAACTACTACTGTTTATGAAGCCTCTAAATACCACGGTAGATAGCAGGACAAGACCCACAACATCTTAACAAAGAAAAAGATAAATGTGGAACCCTCCGTAAAGCAAGGAGGCTCACCAAAGTTAGCTGGAGTTCTAATGGTATCAACGAAGCACCTGTTGATGACCTTGAACACCTGTGTTTGCATCATAAAAAGATGTCGGTGGAATGACGTCAGTACATTGAATGGACGAGCATGTAAGGGGAAAGTGAAACATATATATAGCTGAACTGACAACATGGGAAGACAATACTCACCTCAACTCAACTTTAATATGAAAGAAACAATAAGATATGCAATATTAAAAGCTTTTAAAACAGTAGATAGCAACTCAAAATGTATAAAAATACAATAACATAATCTTTACTCTTATTTGGGAGATTCTCTAACCGACAATAATCACTATGAGATATGTGATGATACAACATCTATCCCACGCTGCAAGAACTGTCCTATACCTTGCCGGGGTATAGAACACCTCAACTAATTGGATCCACAAAGCTATGCTAAAAAAACAATAAGGAATCGTGTAAAAAGTACAACCCTTTACCCATGTTGGCTTCATGGCTTATGAGGAATGTGAGTTTTCTAAATTCATCTCCATGTCGGGGCTCAATACTACTCCCAATAAATATAAACTCATGCTCAAATGTATAAAACATAACTCTTTCTCAATTTGAGGTAATTACTCAAAAGATCCTCTTAAAAGAGGTAACACTCAGAAACTCATCATAAACTCATTTATAAATCAATGTTTCTCTCTTTTAAATGTAAAAGTGTTACACTTGGAAATAATTAGTTCCCTTATACTCATTTTGAAACATGAAAGACAACTCTCATCATTCTCATACTCATTTACTCAAGATTTAGTTCCAAACTATAATCAATTTTAAAAGAATTCTCAAAATAACTCAAAAGGACCTCTTGGACTTTTACTCTTAACTTTACTTTGATTTAAAATGTGAATTAAAACATCTGATTAGGACATTTAATGTAACACCCCAGAAATTTTTTGAGCTAAGACTCGAACCATCCTTCGTTGTGAGTAGGATTTTACCGAGGAATTTAAAATTTCTTAAGTGTTAAGGTCACTAGATGTATCACCTTGAGTTCCAAAAAGAACTAAATTGGAAATA
>JAJONR010001972.1:0-38356 GCA_029582245.1 Solanum etuberosum | reverse complement strand
CGGATCTTGGTGTATGGAATTCAAGAATAAGTTTCACTTTGATGGCTCGAACCGGTTACACAGTTAACATGGAGGCACTACAATTGCAGGGTTCTTCTGTCAGGTTTTGCTTAATTGCTGATTCAAACTCTATGACTAGAGTGTGGCATCCCGGACAATCTTGGTGTGTGAATTCCTCCATTTTACAATCTGATTTGGCACAAGCAGTTGCTCTTTCTCCAAATTTTACTCATTGTTATATTGTTGAAAGAAGTCTTTCCTTCTACCTGACAACTTGGAGAAGAAATATTTGTGTTTTCCTATTAGCATGACATTCTGAAAATAAGGTCCGATACGTGGAAATGCCTACTTTAGAGATGTGTTTGCTCAAGGTTAATATTTTCGCAAGTATCGGCACGCTCCTGCTTTGGAAGGATAACTATGGCCTTGCCTCTGTCGCCAAATATCTCTGTAGTTTTTGGTCAGCTAGCATTATGCTAATCTTGCCTTACTTCCATCGTTGCAAATCTGAAAGACCGGACAGTAAGATCATAATCATTCATTTTCAAATGTTTGTGAGAAGCTTCATATCTGGTTCACTCGGTGGCATTGATGATTACTTCTGGGCTTTTGGAACTACCAAACCTCTTGTCTCTAGATTGGCTTTCCTTGTTTCAACTAAGCTACTTTTCTTGGTGGATTTAGGAGAGAGAAATTGCGCTACATATTCCATTCAAGTTGTTGTCGTGTTAACCATTAGAGTGGGCATTTTTTATAGTGGAGCAGGAAATGACATGCCAACAAGAAATTCAACGGATGCGAAAATACTTATTCCTTTGATTGCTGTTTGGATGGCTGGAACTTTCTCTTTATTTATTCCTTGGTACACTACTCTTCTCCCTTTCCATGAGGAAGCACTATCAGTCAATCTAGTATTTTCAACTACTTTAAGAATCTGTTACATGGTGAATTTGCAAAATGCATTTGTGGTAGTGCATTCTTTGAGGAGTTGGATCAAACAACCAACAATGATCTTCAATCAAGGCTCTGGATTGGAAAACAAAACAGAGCAGATGTGGTTGCATCTTAGTTATGGAATTGTTGTCTCCCTATCCTTTAACAAAATTGATGCAGAGAAGTATGTTTCACTTTACGAGAGTGATATTCTTGTATTGTTGTCATGGCTCTACTTGAACCTTGAGGACAAGGTTCTTATTGAGGAGGGGAGTATTTTTGTGATCACAGATTGCCGAGAGGCTAGACAAGCTGTTGGGCCCGAGGCTAAACCACGAAGTGGCCCAAGAATAAGACAACCCAATAATAGATTTGTTTGGGATCCAGGTTGAGTAGTGATAAAAGGGTTATCACTACGGTTTTGGGAATTTTATGCATATTGTGAAAGAAATTGTTTGTTCCTCTTATCTCCTTCTAGAGTCTAAGCTTCTCATCCCCATTCTTATCCCTATTTTTAGTTATTGTTATTTCAGTTTTTTCCATTGTAATTCTATAGTTGAAGTGTTGCCGTTGTGATTTGGCTATCGGTGATTACATATTACTTGAGTATTTGTGTTGAGAATTTGGGTTCGTTACACAACTCGCCTGCATGTGAAGCTGAAATTACTAGTGAACGCCGTTTCGAACTGTTGTTTCCCTTTCAAGGACAGGTTCTTACGTGTTACTCACCCGTTCATCATTGAAAACATTGTTTCCCATCCGACTTGCATCTGATAATAAGCATGCCACCAACGTTCATCCTAAATCAGGATCAAACTCTCCATAAGATTCACAATTGCATTACTTATTGCTTTGTCATTTGTAGACAAAGTGGGATTTTTAGTTTCCTCTCATGATACGTCATATAAATTTATTTCATTTACTCAATTGAATTGTCATAACTTTTAGTTTTCATTCATGACACTTGATTTATATTTATATCGTTTACTCTACCGAATTATCATAATTCTATTTTTTCACTTCTCATAGTAACTCATATAAACTTATTTCAAAATAAAAAATATAATAGGGATATTACTTGAAGATCATACTTGTGTTTTTTTGAGTTAATATCTTAGATGATCACTCAACTAATACTTATTTTCACAGAAAGTCACTCAACTTTCATTTATAACTTGAAAGTCACTCAACTATGGATTTTTTCCTCAGAAAGTCACTCAACTAATAGTTCTTTTCATAGAAAGTCACTCAACTTTCTTTTATAACCTCAAAGTCACTCAACTATGAATATTTTACATATAAAGTCACACAACTATCGATATTTCATTTAGAAAGTCACCCAACCAATTTAAATATTTTTTTCATTAAATTTTGTTGAAATACAATTTTTGTTTTAAACTAATTTTTAAAAAAAAAAAAAATAAGATGCCCATTTAATTATTTTATTAAATTTTGTTGAAATACTATTTTATTTTAAATTATTTTTAAAATAATAAATATTCATTTCTAATTATTTTATTAAATTTTGTTGAACTATTTTTTTATTTTGGCCTAATTTTTTAAGACACAATAACTATTGTGATTTTAATACAAAAATAATAAGGTGTATACAGTAGGATATTTTTAAATCGAAAATGATGCATTGCATTGCATCCACCGTTACTAGTGTTGGTGCCTGGGGAGCACACCATTTTTTAAAATAAAAAAATCGTTTTTTATAAATTTATCTTTCAACAAAATTAAATAATATATTAAAATGAGTATTTTACTATTTGTTAAGAATTTAGTTTTAAAAAAAATTAGTGTTTCAATAAATTTAATAAAATAATGAAAATGAGAATCTTATTATATTTTAAGAAATTAGTTTTTTTAAAAAAATTATGTTTCAATAAAATAATTAAAATGAGCATCTTATTATTTGGTTAACAAAATTGTATTTCAATAAAATTTAATGAAAAAAATATTTTAAATTGATTGGATGACTTTCTAAATGAAATATCAATAATTGAGTGACTATGTAGGTAAAACATTTATAGTTGAGTGACTTTGAGGTTATAAAAGAAAGTTAACTGACTTTCTATGGAAAAAAACTATTAGTTGAGTGACTTTCTATGAAGAAAATACATAGTTAAGTGACTTTGAAGTTATAAGTGAAAGTTGAGTGACTTTTTATGAAAAAGTTGAGTAATCATATGAGATATTAACTCGTGTTTTTTTCATCATCATTATCATTATCATTAATAGATCTGGGAGTTTGGTTGGTGGATGTTTAGTACTTCATGGACAAGAAAAATTAAATCATACTTTTGTTTGAGTTGCACCAAAAGTCAAAAAATAATTACCTGCACTTGGTCCATACTTCTGAACCTATTGTCACAACTCCCTCTCACACATAACATAGGGGCGGGGAGGGGTCGGGGCGAGTGAGAAATTAGTCCATAAAAATATGATTCGTTTAATTTATCTAAGTTCGAAGTGAATTTTGATCCGTCTATGTATTAGCTTAATTTATTTCAGTTTAATTAATATGTAGCCAAAATGACCCCGAGCAGTTTCGTTAAATTTTCAAACAAATTTAGGTATTAAAAATTATAAAATAAATAAATAAAACAATAAAGTTTAGTGTTTTGACGGTTCCATTGAGTCTAGAACGTCGAGCGTAATCGATTTGCATATGTGGTTTGTGTTGATCGGGTTCTGAACGAATCTCGAGGGTCCTTTCAATAATTTTGAGTTGGCTGGTTTTTCTGTGTTTTGGTGCAACCCTCCGCGTTCACAGAGCTTTTGGCACGTTCACATAGGGGAGGGGGTGAGAATTCCGAGTTCGCGGGAGACCTACCGCGTTCACGGAAGTCCCGTCAGTGTTCGCAGAGGACCCTAGCAGTGTTGAATCCAAATTTTGGGGTTTCTTCCCCATTTTCATTTTTGGAACTTTCAGAACTCAGAAGCGGTGATTTCATGTGGGCTTTTCAAGATAAATTTATTGGGTAACTTTTCTTAACTCTAAATTTTCGATTACCCATTAATATTGTATTTATTAGTTTAAATCAAGATTTTGGGTTGATAAATTGGTAGTTCTTCATGAACTTGAGTTTTGAAGTAAAAGTGAGTTATGATCTAATTTTCAAGTCCATTTTCGAAATGATTTTCCCTAATGAGTTCCTAAACCTTTGAGTAATGTTTGCATGTATTAAATTTCGAATTCAAACCTTATTTTTGAAATTGGGTTTGTGTTGAATGACCCACCTTTAAAGGAAATTATTTGGGGTGTTGTTGTTTCCGAAAAGTGATTGTGAATACTTGCTTATTTATGGATTGTGTGGCTTTAGAAGTGATTCGAAAGGAGAAGACTCAACTATTGGAGTAATTGTTGTTTGATTTAAGGCAAGTGGCTTCCTAAACCTTGTATTCTAGTTGAATTTGTATGCTTCCTTTGTTGCTTGTGTGTTAGGAGTAATAGGGATGAGGTGAAGGGTTAAATTGTCCACTTGTCACATCTAAATAAATAAAAAGGGATTGAAATAAAAAAAGGCTATGTCTTGAACATGAAGATGCGAATTGCCTTAATGTAACCCTTATTGATTGACTGATGAAATGCTTGAAAACATGAATGTAGATTTGAATTGTGCAAATTGTTGTCTCTTCTATGTGGTGTGATACTACTTGTGTGTTTTGATCATTGAACACCGTGATGAGACATGTGATGAGTTATTATGTCGAGGTCTTTGTCGACGAGTGTTATTATGCTGAGGTCTTTGTTGGTGAGTGTTATTATACCGAGGTCTTTGCCGGCGAGTGTTATTATGTCGAGGTCTTTGTCGGTGAATGTTATTATGCTGAGGTCTTTACCAGCGAGTGTTATCATGACGAGATCTTTGCCGACGAGTGTTATAGAGCCGATGAAAAATGATTCCGGCTAGTGATGATCATTGTGACTTGATACACCTGATGTTTATGCGTGACTTACTTGTGAAATGTGATTGATGTCCTTGTTATGTGTGACTGAACTACTTGTCATTGAGATTGACTTATTTGATTTATTGATTATTGATTTGTGAAGATTGAACTGCGAATATTGGGCCTGTGAGCATGTATTGTAGAATTGCTAGGTTGGGCTGATTTTTGTGCAGGTTGTAATTTGAGGAGGTTCGATTGGAGTTTAAGGGGTATTCATTTTCTAGCTAGTTGCTTTGTTTAGTAGGTTGTTAGCTGGTTACCGTGTTGTTGGTACTCACCCTTGCTTCTACACTTGTATAGGTTTCGAGCCCGGACCCGTGTGATCTCTTTCTCCTTCTATTGATCTCGAGGCTCGTCAAGGACTTGAAGAGGTAGCTTCTTGTCATTCGACGGACCCTCTTTTTCCATTTCTTACACTTTGTTCTATTTGAGAAACAAAGATTGAGACTTGTATTTATTTTGTGATTCCGCACTTATGTATTTAGTGGCTTGTACACGTGACAATCAGATTTTGGGATTTTAATAGAAGAATAAGTTTTTCGCTTTATCTTGTTCTCGTCTTTACTGTTTTCCGCTTTTCTTTCGTTTTCATTGGGTTAGATTGACTTGTCTTGATGGGAAAAGACAAGTCTCATCACATCCATTTTTGGGTGGTAACATAAGTTCACGCCTTCTCGGTACTAAATAATCCTCCCAAAATATGTTCATATATTAATGCTCATAAATAGGTGAACTATCTATCTGTCTGAATCAAGTGTGAGACTAAGCTCAAAAATCATATCTCAAATAGTCCATATTGAAGTTGAAATTTGTGTAATGCTAATTTCATGCTTAAATGTCATCAAAATCAAAGAAATCATAGAATCAATTAAACTAGTTCAATAAGGTTTAGAAACTAAAGTAAATAAGTCAAGAACATAAGCGTATGAAGATTTCATGAATCTCGTATGAACCCTAACTTTTCTTTTAATACTTTTGTAAGAATTCTTGAAAGTAAACAAATCAAGTTAAGCATGAGAGTGAAAGAATACCCTTATCGAAAACCTTACATACTTGAGAGATTGAGATTAGAAGGAAGAACTTGCTCGAATATCTTGGAATCCTAGCTTTTGCATTGCTTGAGATTGTTCTGAGTTTTGGAGAGTTGCGAGCGTAGGAGAATATTAATAAAAACAACTAGGTTCTAAATGTAATACACCCCTTTTAGAATGTTGAAATGTTGTTGCTTAGGCTTAGGAAGAGTGAGAAAAGACCAAAAGAACTCTGACTTAAAAGTTGTTCGACTTCAATCCACGAGGGCCATGTGGTTTAATCTACGGACCGTATCAGGCTGAAATTTATAGTTTCTTAAGCTCATTCTACGGGCATCAATTACAATTCATAGAACCATCTATGAGCCGTAAAAAGTGTTCATAGATGAAAGGCGAAAATCTGAGTTTTAGGACTTCGGCTCACGAGTCCAACTACGACCCCTAAAAGGATCTATGGCCTGTAAAAGGATCTACGACCCGTAAACGCATCCATAAAAATCGGGCTAAATATTGAGTTTCTAAAGTTTAGTTCGTGGGTACTATCTATGACCTATGGTTCAATTTAGGGGCCGTAAATGACATCCTCAAACACCTATTTTCTGCATAAATCAACTTCTTAACTTCTCGTTATCTGGTTCATAAGGTCTAGACTATGGTGTGAATCTTTCTTAATCAATTTTCAACTTTTTTTATCTCTCAAGCTCTTCCAAAAGAGTGAACACACTCTCTATGACCACCTCAATATTCATGATGTGTTTATTTCATTTTTATAAAACGCAAAGCAATTAAGTGTATAATTAAAAAATTGACTCAAATACAAGGAATTCTTATGCATTTTCTCCAACCTATTTTAAATCAAAAGTCATCCAATGAACCCATTTAAATCTAGTGTGGTCCTCAATAGAGTACATCCATATATAGTCAAAAAAAATTGGGGCATAACTTTTTAATTTTTTCAGAAATTGTTACACAAAAATAGTCTACTAAACAAATAACACAGTCCTATGCCCATCCTGGCCATGTGAAATAAATCAGAATTTTGTTTTTGTTTATTAGCAATCTATCTAATATAACACTGCCAAAAACTCACATACTGACATCTACATTAAATATTGTACACTCCCCCAACCCCAAGTGTCACTCTCAATTGATGTCTACAGCTGCCTTTTGTTACTTAGCTACTAACCGTTACAATTTAGAAATTATGTATAATCAAATACTGAATGGAGTTATCTTTTTTTTTTTAAATTCTATATATGGTGGAGCAGTGTCTTAAAAAATCACAAGAATCATTATTTATGTATGGTTTTTTGGGTTAGGGTGTCACTGAAACTATTCCCAAGATTCCATAGAGAGTGAAATAGTGGGAGGTAAGTTACAAAAGTCACTATGTATATTTAGGAATAATATGCACTACTTTCTAGGTAATAGAGTTAGTACTTCATTACAGAGAAAGAGGAAATTTTGTTCCTTTTTTTCCTTTGTATTATTTTCCCCGTTCTATATTCAAAAGTAACATTTAGATATTTGTGTAATTATAAATCAAGAAAAGAATTTTGTGGTGCAGTGATAATTAGAGGTCTCAGATTCGAGCCATGAGTATGAAAAATATCTTTTTGGGAGCGCTACCCCTGAATGGATCCTGCAGTGCATGATCCAAATTTAGTCGGAGCTCCAATGCAGATTTCGAACACCGAAAAATCAAAAAAATGAAAAGAATGTCACAGAAGGAATATTAATTTTAACTTCTTACATATAAATGTGTAATTTTTTTTTTATAATAACAAGTCATTTTCAGATAGTTATAAAAAGTATGTAATTATTTGTTACTACATGTTAAAATATACTGATAATAGTATTAAATTATTATTTTTACACTAGTATAGTCTAGAGTAGTTTTTTTTTTTTATGGTGTGTAGCATGCAAATGAAGAGTATTTTAGTATTAAAGTTTTGAGAGTGGATCTGAACTTCTCTCTCAAAAATTCATAGTTCCAAGGCCTTACTTAGTATTCTCTGCTTTGCTCTTCAACATGTAAATGGTCAGCTTCTCTTCAACTTAGTTTATGTCATTCTTTACTTTCTTACTAATTAAATTAACTTCACTTGTTTGTCTAAACATAAGTTTTTGTTGCATTTAGTACACTTAAATTAACTTAGCATATGATTTAAGTACTAAATATATGAAGGTTTGTCATTGTTGAATGTTGATTTCCTATTGTGTCTCACTTGTTTGTGTAAACATAAGTTTTTGTTGCATTTAGTACAATTAATTTAACTTAGCATATGGTTTAAGTGTTAAAACATAAGAAGGTTTGTAATTGTTGAATGTTGATTTCCTATTGTGTTACTTTTAATTGATGAAAAACTTTGTATTTGTAGATCTGCCTTGTAAATCCATGGTAATTGTTGGAAAAGTAGAAGTATTTGTGGTGAAGGTATTTTCCGTAAGATTTTCAACAGTAAAAGAAGAGTGACAAAATGAGATCTATAGAGGATAAAGGGTGTTTGAATTATGGACAAAAACAACAAGAGGTTGTAGGAGTTAGTAGTATGAATTTTGAGTTTCATGGAACAAATCGAGCTTCGACTAATCATAGAACAGCAGCATTAGGTAAACCAACACCATCAAAATGGGATGATGCACAAAAATGGTTAGTTAATCTATCAAGAGGAGAAAAACATCAATCGAAAGCCACACCTCGAAACTCGAATGCTGATGACTTGAGGTTGATTGCACCTGTTCCAAAGAAAGAAGAGTATTCGAGTGACGATGAAGGAGATTCTAGTATGATTCAATTTGAAGTTGAAACAAAGAAAGTTGATTGTGATGAATCAATATGGAGAATAAATAAGAATAATAACAACTCTGCATCCGTTGTTCGATCGATATGTGTTAGGGATATGGGAACAGAAATGACACCAATTGCAAGCCAAGAACCATCAAGAACAGCAACACCAATTAGAGCCACAACTCCAGCAGTAAGAAGCCCAATATCATCAGGATCTTCTACTCCTATTAGGGGACAAAATGGGACAATTGAAAATGGTCAAATTGTTGCCACCATTGGTCAGAACAGGGGAAATGCAGGGACTCCACGAGTCGTTCGTGATGTAGAAGAAACTATTGACAATGAATTAGCAGCTAAGAAGGAAACAGACCATCCCAACAAGGTTAATCCACTCGAGACTCGTGCAATGGCGTGGGATGAGGCTGAACGCGCTAAGTATATGGCTAGGTAATGTACTCGATAATCTGCCTCACTGATTCAGAATTAGTACTCATTATCAGTTTCAACACTTCAGTAAAAATCTATAAAACTAGTTTCAGCACTTAAAAAGTGTTTATTATCAACTTTAAATCTTTTGATCATATGAGTAATAGCAAATATACGCAGGTATAAGCGCGAAGAGGTGAAAATACAAGCTTGGGAAAATCATGAAAAGAGGAAAGCTGAAATGGAAATGAAAAGAATGGAGGTAATATATCTTGATCCATTACATTCCCTATATGTTCTTGCTTGTGATGGTAACTATGAGTTATTGTCGGTGCCGACTCAACAAGATTAGGGGCCTAAAGCGAAACCTTAAAAGAGGGGCCCTAATATTTTTTATAATTTTTTTTTTTAAAAAAAAATCATCATATATATTTTTATTTAAAATCTACTTTTCTAGCATGTTTAGATGCGAAGTCATTAATTACTTTTTTATAATCGATTTGTTTTAGTAATTCCTTTTCAATTGATAATATAGCTAATTCATTCAATCTCTCTTGAGACGTTGTTGATCTTAGATAAGATTTTATCAATTTTAGTTTCGAAAAACTTCTTTCGACTGAGGCAACGATTACATGAATTGTTAACATTATTTTATAAGCAATATATGCATTAGGAAAAGAATCAAGTCTTTTTATTTGATTGAGTATTTCCATTAGATCATTATCTACTACTTGGTTTATTTATCTTGATAACAACTAAAACAAGAATATATATATCTATGAACTAAGAATATCAACAATAACAATTTTCAAGAAAAACTATAAAATAAAGTTAGAAACCTGGCTCACGAATTTGATAAGTTGATATAACAATATTGAAATAGAGTTGTGTTCCTTCAATTTAATGATTGCTTGTTGCACTTCTTGAGATTTTGAAGAAGACAACCAAAAGCAAATTTTGTAACTTGTAGGCAACCGTAAATAAAAAAATTGTAGGAAAGAGTTCAATATTGAGAATAAAAATAATAAAATAGTGTACAAAAAGATGAGTATAAGGTATATAATAATATAGGGTAAAATTTTTAGGAGATAAATAAGGAATCACAATTTCCCACTTCAGGAAATTATTCCCAAAAAATGTTCCATTCCCTTAGAAAAGTGGGAAAACTAATGTCATTTTGTTTTTTTATTTTTATACTGCTTACATTTTCTTAAAAAATTTAAGTACAAAATATTTTTTTTAATAATATGTATAAGTATTTTTTTTAAAAGATTGGGGGCCTCATAAAATATGGGGCCCCAAGCGATGGCTTTAGTGACCTAGTGGTTAAGATGTCCCTGGTTGTTAGAGGCGGATTTAATATTTTAAAATTCATAGATGCAAATTATCAATCTTTCGAAAACAGTCTCTCTACCTCTACAAGGTAGTGATAAGGTCTACGTACATTTTACCCCTCTCCAGACCCCACTTGTGGAATTTCAGTGAGCCTTTCTACCTCTACGAGGTAGAAATAAGGTCTACGTACATTTTATCCTCTCCAGACTCCACTTGTGGAATTTCACTGAGCCTCTAAGGTCTGCTTACATTTTATCATCTCCAGACCTCACTTGTACGATTTCACTGGGTATATTATCGTTATTGTTGTTACATCAAGTACGAACTTACTATCAATGTAACTTTTGAAAATAATTAACTTCCCTATGTCCTATACTAAAATTACTTTTTTCACATATGATCACTGGACTTTATCGACTGTTTTTGCAGGTGAAGGCAGAGAGAATAAAAGCAAGGGCAGAGGAGAAGTACAAAAACAAATTGGCAGCATCAAGGAGAATAGCAGAAGAGAAAAGAGGGAATGCAGAAGCAGAGTTGAATGAAAAAGCTGTGAAGACATCAGAAAAGGCAGATTATATAAGGAGGACTGGTCATCTTCCTTCTTTCTCTTTTAAGTTACCTTCTTCTTTCTGTTGGTAATAATACTATCCATTTATGTACCTATATTCACATTTACTAACTATTACTACTAGTAACTTTCTTTCTTGAGGCTGTTCCAAATCTTATGTGCAAACGTCTTTTATTTGACTTAGTTTGACTCGACACAAAATGTTACGATGTCATTTGTGTGGCTATACACATCTCTCTCATCAATTAAGGAAATATAAAAAAAAATAAAAATATGTTATTCTTCTTCTAGCAAGTATGTAATAAAAATATAATGTCAAACAAAGTGGAATGGAGGGATTAATGTCGAAATGTGTTTAGTTAATGAATTGGTTGGTGATTTGTTTTTTTAACTATTAAAAGGTATTTGTCATGTGAGTCTGTGGATCATACCTTCATCTATCTCTTAGTTTATTCTATCGATTTAGTATTTAGATATGATATTTTTTATGTTTATATGTGTATATTGTAGAAGCTCTTGTACTTAAGATATCAAATCTTGAATGATATTTTAGTTTTGCTGTATTTCATACTTTTGAAAGACTTAACGTTGGGATATGTTATTTATCGCTTATCTTTCTATTTTTATTTATTTAATTAAATTGGTAAAAATATTGAGTTAATTTACCTATCAATTGGGAACATAGGTGTCATGAGATTTCTGATTTTGGATAGTAACAAAATCTATGTTGATCGAAATCGTTTGATTAGGAACAAATTATTTCGAAATTATTAAGATATAAATGGTGAATAAATAACTTCAAAAATATCTAATATCTACAACAAAACACAGGATAAAATAATTCTATTATTTATCCTGAGAATATTATACCTTATATATACGCCTTTTAGAAGTAAATCATTATCTCGATGGTATATGTCAATTATTTGAGTCAAAAGTTTGTCAAAGTTAGCATTAGATGCAGATGGGGACTGTTTTACTCTCTCTTGGAATCCACACCCCTCCTTACCGTCTGACAACTTCCAATGTATCCTCAACGTTACGAAATATACTTCCTTCATTTCATATAAATTGAATTTTTGAAGTGTTTCGCACTTTTTTAAGAAAAGTAGATCAAAACATAAATTGATAATAGTTTTCTATTTTTACTCTTATTAATTATTGTCAAATTTATAATTAAAATAACTAAACATTAATTAAATTTTATTAAAGTCATCACATTGAAAATCCAAATGAAGAATAAAATTGGAAGAATATTTTAAAAAATAGTCTTGAAGATTGAACAATTAAGTTAATTTGAAAAAATGAAAAATGCCTCAACAATTCAATTAATATGAAATGGAGAGAGTATAATTGAATTTTAATTTTTTTTAATTATATCATTTTTAAAGTTAGTTTTAACAAAAAATAAAAAATCTTTAAGTGATAACTTATAAATTAAGTATGAGTTTTAATTTATAACATTATATCACATACTTTTTCTTACACAATTCATATCGGTGTCGGTCCAAGGTAAAAAAATGGAGTCAAAAATATTTTCTTCGTCTCATATTAGTTGGTCATTTTTCTTATTATACGTATATTAAGAAATTAAAGAAGATAATTTTACTAATTCACCTTCAATAAACTTTTTTGAGAATTTTACAAATAAATGTGAACACTTACGAGGGTATTATAAGAAATTTTTAATTACAGCTTTCTTGATTTAGTAAAGTAGCGACTAATATGAGATAATTATTTTTAATAAGAAGATCAACTAATATGGGACGGAGGGAATAGCCGAAGGAATCAAACCAAGAGAAGTCTAGCTAGCCTATATTTCATAACATAAATTAGTTTGTATTAAAGAAACCAATAAGGATCAACTATTTCTTTTAAATAATTGTGCCAAAGATAAATTGAGATAAATCCACCGTTTTAATGGATAATTTCATTTTGATCTCAAATTAACTTAGAAGGTATGATACTAATGTTCTACAAATTTCATGTAATTTAGTAATTGAAATCGATGCACATTAAAATTATCAAAAATGTAACTTTTAGCAAACTAAATTTGCATAAATAACATTTTGTAACATACAAACTAAAAATCCAAAAAAATATTATAGATTAGGCTGAGGTTAATCATGAATAAGTAAATAAAAGATCAGTTTGCACGAGTAACTTCACAAATATGAGAATTGAAAATCTTAGATAGAATATGAGTATATATATATATATTCCTCTATTTGGGGTTTTATAGGAAGATATATAAAAAGATAACAATGATCAATTGTCACAACCAAATAAACATTTCAGAATAATTTATAAAATTTGGAAAGAAAACAAATGTCTTATACAACAAAGAAGTGATTCGAATCCGTATTTTCATAGAGTTTTTATAAAATACTATTATTATCCGATAATAATTTCTATGTATAGGTAAAAATAACTTGAGACCAAAAATATTTTTAACCATAGGCAACGTTGGACTCATATATTTACCTTTCAATTATGTTATTGAAATGTCTAAAATTAATGAAATAAATTAGATGAATATTTAATATATTTCAACAATTGATATCTTCAGATTTTAAATTTTAATTATAGTATGCATTCATAGGTTCAAACTAGATCCATTATTGTGACATCGACAAAACAAGTCATCATCATATGATGATCCACATTAATCCTTCACAAAAAATTGTACTCTTTTAGGATATTCATATTACAAATCTTACTAGAACTATTCATATTTTTATTAGAAGCTTATGATTTTGTATAACATTTTATTCGAGATTCTATTATATAAATCATATAATACATAACTCAATATACATGCACTATACATACCAAAAATTAGTAGATAGTGCTTGTGTGGACTCGTTACGGAGAGACTGAAGAATATTTTTTTTAACCCTTACCCCAATAGCTTTCGCTTTTTCACTCCTTTGGTAACACAAACTCACAACCTTAGGGTTGAATGTGAGCGGTGCTTACCATCCGAGCAACTCCTTCTTGTCAAAACTGTTCTGTTTTTCTTTTTTGTTGCTGTTTACCTCTCACCCAAGAACTTCCACTTTTTTGCTCCCTTAGTGACTCGAACTCACAACCTAAAGGTCGGAAGTGAGGAACATTTCAAGATTTTATTGTTAGGTGAAAATAGTCAATCGGTAAAGAATTATGGATGCATTTCTTTGATCAATTGAAAGTTGCTAGTCATCCACTTTATCTAGGAATGACTCATTACTAGTTATCTATTGCAGTAACATTACTAACTATTAAATTAAATTGAATATTTTCAGAGGTCATGAACCCTATAATTGAGCTTATATGTGAAATTAGTCCACTTGGATTTGGACTTACCTGGTTATGTTTAGAGGAAATTTCATAAATAGTTACCATTTGAATCATAATTATCATTAATAGTTATAGTGATAGTTCCAAAAAATTATCAAAAAACATAGTTATATTTTGAGTGCTATAAAACCAACAAAAGTATAACTATGTTTCATATTTTTTTTAAAACTCTCTCTATAAAAGGTAATTAGAGAGCTGAAGTTTGCTCTGTAATGTAATTATCCCTGTTTTTATGAGGTAAAAGATTGATTTTCTATTTGCACACCCGATCGAGACAGAAAGATATAAATACTCTGAACAGTGAATGTAGACGTATTTCTTCAAAAGTAACAAGTATACAAAAGAAAGGGATGAAAAAAGCAAACTCAATTCAGTTTTGCTAGTAAGAATTGGAACCTAAAGCTCTTTCAAACAGTTCAATAAACTCTAGTCAGTTTTATGATGGCTTTTAGAATTTCATGAAGGATCTTTTCAGTGAATTTCAATGGAAGTTTTACATGTCCCTCAGGTAACTTGCCACAACTAGAACTACAAGTATTAGACCTGAATAGTTCGTTCAATGGTCAAAGGTTCATAGGTAAATTAGGAGGTCCTGAGCTAACGAACCAGTCGTTGAGGCCAAGCTTACCATCTCACTCCAAGAAAATCTCTCTATACACACACACACAACAAAAAACTACTGAGCAAAGTAAAGGAGCATCGCAAGACTGCTATATACACCAAAAATAGGCATTATGTTCATATCCTATTTAGAAGAGACCATCAATTAGAGTGACTGAGTGAGTGCATCATATCCCTTGCTAGGCACATTGCAATGACTAAGATCATATATAATGGTAGTATGGTACTATAAAAAGGAATACTACTTCTGGGAGTTAAAGAGTTGCCATTCAAAGAAAACACCTTTAATGCAAGAGAGTTCGAAATTCATCAACCACGACGTGGGCAAACGTTAGCAAAATGACCTGGATCACCGCAGATGAAACATCTGCCAGTTATTGGTTCACCTGTTGCCGACACAAATGACACATTAGTGGAATGTGCACCACTCTGACCACGGCCGCGGCCACTTCTTCCGCTGCTGGTGGATGTAGAAGTATTTGCACGCTCTGCTCTTCCTCCATTGAGATTATCTTCCCATCTGTAGTACACATAAAAAAGGTGTATCAACTAAACAAACTTCTTTAACGTTATCAAAAACTGAGTAATACAGAGGTCTGAACAATTATAACGAAGTTCCAATGTCAGCAATTCAATTTTTTCGTCCTCCTGATAGCAATTACCTCCAATACATAAAAGAGTTTCTAGCAGTATGATGATGTGATTTCTATTTGCAAATGAGTGTAGCTATTAAAGTGAGATAGACTGACAGTGTTTTACAGATTGCCGAACAGAATATGATATTGTCAACTATGACATGTCTGAGGCAGCTTATTGGTGAAGAACTATAATTAGTTCTCAGCATTTACAGGGTTGCATCGTGATAGATCATGGATCATATTATAATCAAGAATTGGAGAGAAGAGGTACAACAAGATAGAAAATATTTACATATAGTAAGTTTGCAGGTGGAAACCATGTATAAATATAAAGACTCATGTTGAAATTTAGTTTTCCCTACACAAAAAAGTTGCACTCCTGTGATTGACATGAAAAGAACTTTCTTCCCCTGTTGTTGGCAGTATTGGCAGTGCGCAAAATGCAAGGCGCTCCACATGAATTACAAGGGATTGAAGATTCTCCTGCATTGTCAGAAGGGATCAGCTATAAAGTTATTGAAGGATCGTAACATTCAACATAAGGTGGTTCATGTAATGCACATGGCTTTCTCAAGAGAATGCACCACTGAATGTACGCCTGTTCTGCTTAATACAAAGGCGTCAACAATGTCATTTTAATTAACAACAGAGAGGAACAAATACTATATCACATCACAGACCAATATTTTTCACATTTTGAATTCTATTTTCAGTTTTTCACAGTATCACTTCATGTATTCTTTAGTTGCTTTAACAATATTCTAATTGATAGAGTGAGAAGTGGAAAGGCTAGAGAGTAAATGTAACTGGAGAACATCCTTATGTTGGTAAGGGATATAAACAGCTAAATAACCCAAATTGCATGGATATCTCAATTCTCATACTCAAAGACCAATATGGTGGCCAAAGGCCAAAGTGATAACTTCTGCTTCATTCCAAAATTCAACTATGGCTACAGAAGGAGGGTGGGAAAGTTGCAGGAGGTGTTGATCATTGTACACAAGATATACAGATACGGTAACAGAAAAGCACCAAACCATTGTCAACTTCCTGAGCCCGAGCAGTGCGACCACGAGAAGCCTGTGAAGGACAATCATTTGACAAATGCCCTGTTTGCCTGCAGTATGCACAAGAACTTTGTGCTCTGGAATTGCCTCTTTGTGCACTGCTGGATGCTGTAGGGTTCCCACGTCCTCTGCCTGGCAAAAGAACCCCAGCTACAGTCAGTCCTAAGGAGACAAGTATATCACTTGGGAAATTAAGTTCCTACAGCAACAAACAAATCATGATATTCATACCAAAAGTCTCAGATTGTTTGATTATTATGCAATCACCAGTCTTTCCTAACTAAATCGTTAGATTGAAAAAAAAATAGATTACTCAAAAACGTGTTGGTTAAAAGTTTTAGTTGGTTAGCAGGTGCTGGTGGCAGCCAAAATAGTCGACAAAGTTTCTAAATGAAAGTCAGATGATTAATGTTGACAAGGAGACTGCTTTGGTAGTTAGTTTGAACGAGTTTTTGGACAAGTTGTAGTTCCAATATTTTTTTGATGACAAGTTGTAGTTCCAATATTTCTCTCTTTAGTTTCTTACTTTTGTGAAGAATGAAGAACACGATTATTCTTTCAAACTTTTACATTCAAAGTAAATTTATGAGTTCTTTCAACCCTTATTCTTGTTGTTACTCATCATGACTATGGGGTTTCTAGTTTTACTTCTTGAAAGTATAGTAATTCGAAAGTCATGTACAGAAGCTTTGTGTAAGAGAACCTAATTATTATTTTTTTGAACTTGGTAAATTTTGTGTAAGAGAACCTAATTATGCCTAGCATTTAGTCTAATGAGATATTTATGGAAAGTTGTAAGAAAACTTGTAAAGAAAGTTTAAAAGAATTTCAATGAAACGAAAATGAGTTGCATTGATTGTTGTGATGATTAGATGATGTCCACCTCTATACAAAAGATCCTACTTGTAATTATGACCGGTAGCCAAGGGCGGAGTTAGGGGGTGGAAGCGTTTCATCCAAACCCCGTTCGCTTACACTATATATAAGGTCAAAGTTGATTGCTAGGTATATATACTATGTATTGATTCTTTGACACAACTTAGAAGCTTGACTCAATGGTCAAGGGGGTTCAAAATTTCCCAAGGTCGCTGATTGACTGGTTCCAGTTCTTGGTCACTGCAGTACTTTTTTCTACTTTTTTTTTCTGGTTTGGTCGTTGCCTACAACTTTCAGCCATTAAAGTACCATTTTCCAGATTTCTTTCCCATCAGTAGAAGTAAGGCTCGTTACTTGTTTCTATCATCCTATCTTTTATGCTTAATTAATTTTTTATTTATTTGTTTAAACACATCAAATTTAACTGTCATAATAATACTTCAACTGTAATATGTTACCTTTATCAAAAAATAAAAAATACTTCAACTGTAATTTTATTTCTCTACACAATATTTCCCAATAACAAAAGTGTATAAAATAAAAGGAAATGAGTCACCTGTAGCAAATAGGTTTCAAAGAACATAAAAAAAATATCATGACCATATACTCCCTCTATCCCTTTTTACTTGTCCAATTTTGACTTTTACTTGTCCCTTCCCTTTATACTTGTCATTTTTGACAATACAATATTTTTTTACCTATTATACCTTCAATTTATTTAGAGAGTTAATGTTTTTGAAAAAGGTATAACCTCTTTAATGAGTAAATTGATTTTGGAATTCTATCAATTAATAAGGGTAAAATGGTAATCTCACTATGTCAATTATTATTTTCTTAATAGATGTGTCAAGTCAAAAATAGACAAGTAAATAGAGACAGAGGGAGTAGTAACATTATGATATTTAATTTTATCATTTTTTAAAAATTGATGATTTATTTTATTTTATCTTTTTAAAAAATATTTTTCTTCAATTCAAATTTTAAAAAATCTGTTTCAAATAAAATTCAAAAACTAACACCATGTAATTCAAAAAACGAATTCTATCAATTCAAATGATTTTCTACTCCCTCCATTCTCTTTTAAGTGCTTTTCTAGCCTTTTCAATGTGTTCCAAAATAAGTAATTTTGTAAGAAATCAAGAAGGTATTAATTATTATTTTTTTCAAATTTACCCTTTTAGAAAGCACAAGAACTTTTAAACAGAATTGATGGAGCATGAAAAATGTAGGAAGAACTGTTAAAAGAGAAATGACAAGGTGAGTTAAAATTTGGGCAAGTTGAAGTTAGTTTTGTCCTTCGCTGCCCGGCCCCATTTATCATCATGCAATCTTTTTGTACTTATTTTTTTTTAATTTGAACCTCCTCCATAAAAATCATGTCTCTGCCACTGTTGGTAGCATATCTTCCAAAGCAAATCATGATTCTCAGGGTTCCTGACAATATTCTCTTCCAAACAAGTGACTATTCCCTATGAAGCCTATTGTCATGACCAGCCACGTCATCATGCAACTCAAACGCCACATGGCATAAAGTTGTCCATGTGGAAGACTTACATTGGAAGAACAATAATCCTTAGTGGAATATTCTAGAGAAATATGGAGATTTTTCATGGAAGAATATAGAATTGCATAGAAGGTCTCTAGAATATTTTAGTTATGTAGAGAATTCTAGAAGGACTTATTTGTAAATATGTAGGAACTTGCTTAACAATTATTATTTACATATTAGCCTCTAAGTTAGTAGTATAAATAGAGGGGGATCCATTTGTAATGGAACTGTGAGAAATATAGGAAAACAATATTATTGAATTGGTGTATCTACATTATTACATAGAGACCCTATTTATAGACACTACAATAGACTTTTTTTCCAACTAGGACACTACAATACAATCCTTTTTTAAGTAGGACACTACGCACTATTCCTATTCTAAGTAGGATTGTATATACCTATTACTATTCTAACATTCTCCCTCAAGCTAGGGCATACAAATCATATGTATCTAGCTTGTTACAAATGTAATTAATACAAGGACTGACGAGGGGCTTGATGAGATATCTGCAAGTTGATCACTTGACTTCACAAAATTGACAGTCAATCTCAATGTCAGTCAATCTCAATATGCTTGGTCTTCTCATGAAATACTGAATTTGATGCATAATGTCGATAAAACAGAGTGATAAAATTACAGTGTTGAACTTCCCAAACCAAGCTTGCAAAGACTGTTTCAGACCATAGAGTGACTTAGGCAATCGACATACAAGGCTACTAGACTCCCCCTGAGCAACAAAACCAGGTGGTTGCTCCATATAGACTTCTTCTCAATGCAACAATTGCCGAAAATTGCTCAAAATCTAGTATAAAGTATATGGATCGTGTTGGAATCAATAGATGAGTCGATATTAAACAAGAAAGTCACCGAAAAACTGGTTGAAACATGTTCATACATCGGAGTATTAGATTTGATGGTTGAAAGTAGTCACAATCTAAGAAATAAAATTATATGGGTAGGGTCAAAAGGATGGCACGACCCTACTGAAAAAGAGAAATTATATGGGTAGGGTCAGAATGATGGCACAACCCTACGCAAATTAGATTTGAGGGGTCACCGGAAAGACGAATAGAACTATGCAAATCAAATCTGACGAGTCACCAAAAAGACACAGGGTACTATGCAACTCAGATATGAAAAAGTAGTTCGGAAAAATCCACAGTACTACGCAAATTAAATATGAAAAGTAGTCTAGAAAGATGCACGATGTTACGCAAATCAAATATTAAAAAAAAAATAGTCACCGAAAGGATGGCACGGTGCTATACATATAGGATATGAAAAAGTAGTCACCGAAATAATGGCACGGTGCAACACAAATCATATATGAGAAAGTAGTCACCGGAATGATGGCACAGTGCAACAAAAATTAATTATGAAAAAGCAGTCACCAAAAAGATGGCATGGTGCTACATAGATTAAATATGAAAAAATAGTCATCGGAAAGATGGCACGGTGCTACACAAATTAGATATAAGAAAGTAGTCACCGAAAAGATACACGGTGACCCAACTTTCGCTAACATAATCGTTGGCCAAACGAGCGACATATATGGATAATAGCCACCCGCCGGTAGCGGAAGCTTTTTGATTCTCTACCAAGATCGTAGAGGCTCTAATACCATGTGAGAAATATAGGAAAACAATATTACTGAATTCTTGTATCTACATTATTACATAGAGACCCTATTTATAGACACTACAATAGACTCTTTTTCGAACTAGGACACTACAATACAATCATTTTCTAAGTAGGACACTACATACTATTCTTATTCCTATTCTAAGTAGGATTGTATATACCTATTACTATTCTAACAGGAACAAAGCAAGAAAAGCAAATCTTCCAAGTCTTGAGTATTACAAAAGCCTTCTTAAGCAAAATATTTTATCTCGATCCAGTGCAGAATTTGTCCAGGGTTATGGCTCAGTTCACATGTGAAATACTGTGGGTACCTCACCTTTTAATTGAAGCATGTGTCACCAACAAAACTTTGTACGATAATCACGTTGTTTTACACATTACCTCAAATCTAGTGTACCACGAAAGGATTAAACATATTGAGGTTGATTGTCACCTTATTCGTGAAAAGATTCAAGAGAACCTGATCTCCACTAGCTACGTAAAGTCGGGAGAGCAATTGGATGATATATTCACAAAAGTCTTCATGGAAACTGGACAGAATATCCTTGTAACAAGCTGGCATGATTAAAATTTATGCTCCACCTTGGTGGGAGAGTGTTACAGAATCATTATAGGTGTACATTACCTTGTGTTTATTAAGGTTTACAGCACTACATTACCTTGTATATGATAATATAGTTGATTTGTAGGGATTTCCAGATCTAGTTACCATATTCACTACATTGTACATATAGCATAGTTTACTTTGACCGACATTACAAGAAATTCCTCCAATATTTTGTTCAGTAACACAAGCTTAATACTTGTGAATGAAATTACCGAAAAACTCATAGTATAAATTTGACAGCAAATGAAAGGTATCTAACTTTTAGGGCAGCTGGATTTGCCTTCATTTTGTTTATGGTCTTTCTCTGAGAAACAATAGTGAGTTTGGATTTGGTCCACAGAGAATTGATTTAGGATTTTTTCCATCAATCACTTTGGGTTTATTTTTTGAAAAAAAAATATATCACTAAACCACTAAAAGAATTTTTTTGAGTTTTCATAAGGGTGAAATTTAATTAGAATAATACCAACCAGACGACAGAGACTGCTACTAATCATATTTCAAATAGAACATTTATCGATTGAAGGGGAAACAATCAATCTAGATAATAATTCACTTGGGCAATAATGCAAATGGATTTCAGCTTTTGCGGAGTGTTCCATTTTCAACAAAAAGAAAACCGCAATACAAGTTTCCTTTTACTTCCAAGAAAACGGAGTTCACTTTTTCCATTTTGTTTTCCAACTATTTTTTGGAAGAAAATAAAATGCATGTTCTCTTATAGAAAACAAACCATTGTTTTATGGAACTTAAATACTGCCTCAAAATGAAAAGCAAACTATCGAAGTTGGACATGAAATTACATTAAAGCAAAAAAAGCACTACTTGGGTGTCCCTTACATACCTGAAGTGTTGGAACTACTGCGAGAACCAGTTCCGCAAATTTCTACAAGCTGCCTAAGAATATCATCGCAGCCACCAATGCAACCTGACAAGATATATAAACCATTCACGGCTATATTACTGCATTATCTACAGCCTTACAGGCAACAATAAATTGTGTTGATGCACTTACATAAATTAATTAGTAATGGCAATATTATTTGGAAGACATTGTATTACTTATATGCTAAAAGACAATTCCTTGCAGCATGTGACAATTTACTCTTCTGACAAAGTCTCCTCTCCTATTTTTAGTTTACCCTCCCTTTGTACCATTGAAAAGAAAACAAAATCTTATATCATAGCACCAAGAAATATTTCTAGTTTATTGGTGAAATTAACAATGTCCAACTCAGTTGTGCTGTCAGCAATGACACCACAGTAGTATCATTCAACTTTGTGTAGCTCTTGAGAAGTTAAGCAAAAAAAGTTCATTTTGGTAATGCCATCACATCTCCCTTGCTGTCACTACCCAATCTGAAGTCCCGCCAACCTTCAACACCCACCAAACTGTAAAGTATTTAAACTTGGAGAAGATTTGACCAACTTTAACAGTTTATCACAAATGTTGCACACAGAAAAGAAAAGGTGGATTGCAATTTGCAAATAATTATTTTCGTGACTTTGAATTCCATTTTGTACATTATCTTGGAGCATATTCATCATTCAGACTTCATCATTAGTATTTAAGAGTTCTTAAAATATATTTTCAACATAAAGAAAAGATTAGTTTTGTTAAATAATTGGAAATGAAGTCAGAAGATAAAACACCAAAGACAAGATATTGAGAAAGGGAGCCACCACGCCTTGTACTTCTTTATACATATTTGTTGAAGGAAAAATTATTTTTTATTATTTAATGTTCCATTGGACAATAAAAAAGGATAGGGTTTCTCAGTAAGACTTAAACTAGAACACAAAACAGTCCTATTCTCCAGCGTACCTAAATGTTGAACACTGTAATTTGGCGGTATTTCCAGTCGTCGAAATTTAAACTGAATCTTGAAAACAGGTCCTGAAAGTCATATTCAGAAATCAGGAAACCAAATATGGAAAAAGATGTAATAAGGGTACCCAATCCAGTACGAGAAAAGAAGAATTCCAAGAAGCAACCTGGACTGCAGCTAGTGCACGTATTCTCGGTAACAGAAGCTTCTGAGACAGATCCAGGTAGCCAGACAACATTTCTGCACTGTATGAATCAATCAAATCATATCAAAATATAATAAATCACCAGATAATCTTAACATATCATGTGTATAGAATCTCGACATTTAGAATGGCAAGTGTTGAGAATATTGTAATGACACAGTATCAAGTGGGGACTGTTAGAACTAATTATATTGATTCTTTCCTGATATTAGGTAGCTAAAATATTAACACTTGCACAATTACTATTTAAACCAAGGTGATTGAGGGAATAATCAACTTCAGTTTTCTCCTCCTTGTTCTATCATTTCACATGGAATTAGAGCATTTGTGCTAAACTACTTGTTGTGCAATCACTAGTAACATCAAAAGAAAAAAGATCACCACTGCACATTTTTCAATGATTGCAAAGGCTGTCCGAATAATTGTCTTTTGGTAATTGGTGTTGGGAAAAAACCAATGTCACCAATAGAAGACCAAAACCCAGCTGAAAAATATGTCCAACGTGCCTCCATGCACCAACTGATCTCCAGTCTCTGGCAGCACGCCAGTTCACACTCCGAGTACGATTTCCTGCCACCTTCCAGCGAGATTCTTCTTCTGTGAGTATCGCCTCTTTATCCCGACTCTATCCATCCAATTTCCTCTCAGTTTCGGTCACCGAAACCCTTTGTCAAAAACTGTCGGTCACTTTTCAGTGAAGTTTTGGGATTTCCAGCCAGTCCTAGCCAATTTTCTGATATTGTTGGGAAACATTGGTAATTATATCTTCATTGATCTAAAGCTACTTTGTCAAATAGTTCATATTTTGTGTTGAAACTTCTTTGGTTCATCAGAATGTTAGTCAGATTGATATTTTTGGTTCTATAAACATGGGATCCAGCAACTTGAACCAAATAATCACCATAGAACCCTTGAAAGATAGTGCAAATTGTCTATCTTGATATTCGTCTGTTCAATTATGGCACAAAGTACAAGGCGTTCAAGATCACTAGATCAAACAAGCCATGAATATTGATGAGAAAGTTTAGGAAGAATAGGGAAAAGGTTGATGCTCAATTGTGTAACTGTTAGTTTTGTCCCACACGGACAGTTATTTGATTTAGTAAATAATTGCTAAACTCTTGATTTTATAATTAGGGAGTTATTTTATAAAACCTCCCAGTACCCACTGTGAAAAAATAAACGAGAAAAATATTATTGAAATAGTGTATTCTACATTATTACAATAAGTCATATTTATAGAAGCTACATTACAATCCTATTCCAAGTAGGACAATATATACAATTCTATTCATATTCCTATTCTAACACCCACTTTGATGGATAGTGGGAATTAACCACTTGGTCCCTCTCTCTGCCTATTAAAAGAGAATAACTTATTCCATCTAGAGTATTCTGAAAGAACTACAGAAAGGAAAAGATAGAGAAAAACTGGTTTTCTCAAGAAGACAAAATCAAGTGCTTCCGCTCAATTCAAGTCGAGATTCAACAAGAAATTATGGCCGATTCGGGTATGTAGTCTTGACTGAATTACTGATGTTGTATGTGTACGTGAAAATCATTAAGTTCCAACAAATATGAATAACTGGTAGGATTTCATGATAGATTGTTTATGAATCACAGTCTAAAATCCTTACAGTAACCTCTTATGAAAGTCGATTGATACGAAATCGATGCTCTTGTTTCATCCATTCTAAACTTGCTTTTTAATTTGGGAAAACGCTCGTGATTTATACACAAATGACATATTTCGACTATATAATGTGATTTCTCAGTTGACTAACTTTACAAAGCAAGATTTGGATATGTAAATGGTATACAAGTACAGTTGACCCTTCGGGGTGGTCCAGTGGTTTGGGCTTGGGACTCCCATGTTGGAGGTCTCAAGTTCGAAAACCTTGCCAACGAAAGCAAGGGGTTTGCCTTTTGGGTCGAGCTCGTCGCACCGAGCTTGCCTAGTGCAGTTACCTCTCCTATGTGGTTTGCGAGCTATTGCATAGGAGTAGAGGTTTTACCCTGTGCGCACCCAAAGGGTAGCGGTTGCGGGTTTCCCTTGTCATAAAAAAAAATGGTATACAAGTACAGTCTAAGTTTCAAATTATCGTCTATATACGTATCTACTTATCTTATATAAGTGCAGGAAGAATTTCTAGGTAATTAAAGATAGAAAAAAGGAAATTGATGTTCCTTGCCTGATCTGTGACGGTACTGCATGTTGCCGACGTCAACTTTTTTGAAACTCAACTGTACTTCATACCCTCTTCTTCTGAATACCTAGAGATTTCTGAAGAATTACCAATTCATCTCCTACAGCTCCACCAGTATCACAGACATTCACACTCCTCATCTAGTCCAGACAACTCACGCTCGACACCAGATCTCTTGCCAGTTGCAGACTTGTCTCCCTCACTGAGTCCTCTATTGCTACTCAATGTGGTACTTATTTTATTTGTAATCCTAATTATACCTATCTGAGTTATCATCGCTTGTTACTATCTTACTATGCCTATTCATCACTTCCATCTATTTATTTATTTTGAGATAAGGGTAACTGATCACTTCCATCTATTTTTATTCCTAAGACTATAGATGAAGCTCTGTCTCGTCCAGGCAGACGACAAGTATGATTGATGAGATGGTTATTTTACACTCTAATGGTACTTGGGAGCTTGTTTCTTTGCCACCTAGAAATCAACAGTCAATTTTCGGTATGCATACACGATAAAGGTTGGCCCTGATGGCAGATTGATCTGACTAAAGGCATGTTTGGTAGTCAATGGTTATAAGAAAATCTTTAGACTTGATTATGGTGAAACATTTCCCCCCCGTAGCAAAGATTGCTTCAGTCACGGTTTCCTATCTATGGTTGTTGTTCACGATTGACCTCTTTATCAATTGAACATCAAAAATATTTTCTCAATGGTGATCCTGAGGATGAAGCATATGAGATGGAGCAATCTTATGATTTAGTTGCTCGAGGGGGGTGTGCCGATTATGTTGGTCTCTATACGGTTTGAAATAGTCATCGAGCATGATTTGGTAAATTCAACACAATTATTCAAGAGTTTGGAATGACTCGTGGTGAGGCTAATCATGTTATATTTTATTGACATACTACGGCAAATATGTGCATTTATTTGGATGTATATGTTGATGTTATAGTTATCACAGACAATGATCACGATGATATAACTAAATTACAACACTTCCAAACTAAGGATCTAGGCAGATTGAAGTATTTCATAGGCATTGAAGTCGCTTAGTCCAAATAAGGAATTTTCATCTCACAACGTAAGTATGCGCTAGACATTCTGAAAGGGACATGAATGACAAGATTGTAGACCCATTGATACTCCCATGGATCTAAATGCTAAGCTTATCATACGGCAAGGGGAACCTCTTAGTGATCCTAAGAGATACAAATGGTTGGTTGGTTTCAGTGGCGTACGCAGGATTTTTCGTCAGCAGTGTCACCTTTAAAACTGAGAAACAATAAATAAAATAATGTAATATCATATTAAAAAAGGAATAAAATATAAATAAAACACAATACACTTATTGAACTATACCTTTTCTAAAAAATAAAATTTAAAAATATTATCACTTTTCTCGATTAATTATCTTTTTTTTAAATATATTCAAATAACTACATTAAAAATAATAGTACTAATTTTTTTCTATGCAAAGCCAAACGATCACTTTTATTTAGTGGATTTCATAAATTATCTGTCTAGGTTTGAAGACAACCTAAGCTATGGAATAGCAGCACCAAACCAATTGAGCTAAACACCATTTTTGGTTTAAGAAGTGTCAGCAGAATTATATATCCTTTATACTTGTTTTTCCTTTTTCATTGTATAAACATATTTAGAACATTTTTCCGACGAAGCAGTGTCACGTGACACCCCTTGATACTTCATAAATATGCCCCTGGTTGGTGTGAGAAATGAAGTAATACAATCGAGGAAGATAGGAGAATGGATTGCTTCATCATATTCTCAAGCTATTGGGTGTTTAAATGCCTTCAAGGCAGTGCTGTGAAAGGCGCTCGCCTTTCGCCAAATGCGATAAGGCGAGGCCCTCACGCCTTTCCACAATGTGGCGAGGCGAAGTTAGATAGGCGACGTAAGGCGCTAATATGGCGATGGCGATGGCGAGACGAGGCGGCGCCTTTTTTTTTTTAAAAAAAAATTATTAGTCAAAATTAGGGTTTTTTTGCAAACTTTCATCAGATCGCCAGTCGCGTCTTCTTCTCCTCTTCTCCTCAAGGTCGATCGCATCTTCTTCTCCTTTGCGCGAGTCGCGTCAGGTATGACCTCTTTTTTTTCTTCTTGTTTTCAGTTTTTCTCGACTTCTTCTTCTTCAGTCAGTTCTCTTCTTTTCTTCTTTTCTTCTTTTCTTCTCTTCAGTTTTTTGTTGCTCTGTTTTTGTTGTAGTTGCTCACTGCTGAGTGCTGACTCTGTTTTCGTTGCTCTGTTTTTGCTGTTCACTGTCACTGTTGACTGCTCACGCCTCACTGTTGTCTATATTTAAAAAATAAATAAATTTAATCCTTCTATAATTATTGCTATTGAGATTTTGGATATTTATATATGCAATTAAATATTTTTCATTTTTGGTATTAATTGGCGCCTCAATTCAAAAAGGCGAGCGCTCGACGAGGCAGGCCCTTGTCGCCTTTCGCCGTCCAAAACACTGCTTCAAGGTTTACTTAGTTTCAAAGAAATAATATCCTCCTTAATTGATTCTAATTAATATAAACCATATATACATACTTTAATCATATCTACATGATTCTACTATATCTATGGAATATTCTCAACACTCCCCCTTCAAACTAGTGCATACAAGTCGCACAAACCATGCTTGTATAAAGAACACAAGAGAAAGCTTAGCTTAATTGTTCCCTCAAGCTTATGGTAATTTAAATAGTGATGTATACCTATTCTAAAATGGGAGGATGTCAAGGTTCTAAAAGAATCTCTAATTGATTCATACTGATTCTACAATATGTTTATTGTTATATCACAGCCCCTCTCAAATTAGTTGTATATATGTAACTAACTCGGGAACTGGCAAGAGATTTGGTAAATAGATTTGCAAGTTGACCATTTGACTTTATGAACTTTGTGACAATATTGTTAGCATGATTGGACAGATTCTAAATATTTGTACATATCTATGTTATAACTCTAAATATTTGTGTAATAATGATAGGAGATAGAATAGATTAATGTAGCATATTTTCAGAGATATTACAATTAGGAATAGCATATATTTAGGGATATATAGCAGATTTTTAGGCATGTAAATCAGAATTCTTTCTATTTAATGGAAGAACTCTCATTTGAGAGCACTCATTCAGCAAAATTGACATGGTATTAGAGCCTTTTTCAGTGCTTTGATTCTTAGTGTCATTCATCTGTGGTTCCTTTCAGAAATTTTTTTTGAAACTTTTGGTTCTGGTTACTGTTTTTTAGTCAACAGTTAGTCCTAAGTATCTTGGAATCTTAGTCTTGGTCATTCTGGTTATTTTGTATCATTGCATTTCTATCTTCCTTAGCTTGTCAAGAACATGGCGTCATATCAATTTGAGTCCTTCCATGTTCATTTCACAGGAAAAAATTACTCTGCCTGGAATTTCAATTCCAACTATTTGTCACCGGAAAAGAATTATGGGGACATATAGATGGAAGCGATCCTACTCCTACCGATCCTACAAAGCTCGGTTAATGGAAAGGTTAAAGATGCTCGGGTGATGACATGGATTTTAGGGTCAATTGACCCTCTTATTGTTCTTAATCTCAGGGCATACAAGACAACAAAGATCATGTGGGATTATTTACAAAAGGTTTACAACCAAGACCATAGCGCAAGGCGCTTTCAGTTAGAGCATGAAATTGCTATGTATTCTCAAGCAGGTCTCTCTGTTCAAGATTATTTCTCTGGATTACAGAACTTATGGAATGAATTTACCGATATCGTTTATGCTAAAATACCTTCTGAATCTCTCTCCATCAATCAAGGAGTTCATGAACAAAGCAAGCGAGATCAATTTTTGATGAAATTACGATCTGATTTTGAAAGTGTTCGCTCCAACTTGATGAACCGTGATCCATCTCCCTCGATGGATGTCTATTTTAGGGAATTACTTCGTGAGAGTAGCGTCTCTTCACACAAAATGCTTTTCATCAAGGAAATGTTGTCACTGTTGCATTTGCAGCTCAAGGGAAAGGAAAAGGCATGGATATGGCTAGAACTCAATGCTACAGTTGCAAGAAATATGGTCATATTGCTAGCAATTGTGGCAAGAAGTTCTGTAATTATTGTAAACAACAAGGACACATTATCAAAGAGTGTCCCACACGTCCTCAAAACCGTAGGGCAAAGGCTTTTCAAGTTGGGATAAATGGTTCCACTACAGATAACTCATCTTCAGTAGGACAAGTTCTTACTCCTGAAATGGTACAACAAATGATCTTGTCAGCATTTTCAGCTTTGGGGCTACAAGGTAATGAGGTAATATCTAAATTTTGGCTTGTTGATTCTGGCGCTTCCAATCATATGACCAACTCAACTAATATACTCAAAATCATCTGTGAGTATAATGGTCCAACACAAATTCAGGTTGCCAATGGTAGTAATTTACCCATTACCAAGGTTGGGGATATTACTGAAACTTTCAAGAATATTTTTGTATCACCAAAGCTCTCCACTAGTCTTATTTCAGTAGGCCAATTGGTAGATAACAATTGTGATGTGAATTTTTCTCATAATGGTTGCCTTGTGCAGGATCAGGTGTCGGGGACGATAATCGTGAAGGGGCCTAAAGTTGGAAGATTGTTTCCTATTCACTTTTCTATTCCTCGTGTTCTAGCTTTTGCTTCTACCACTACTAAGAATGAGGTTTGGCATAAACGTCTAGGACATCCAAATTCTATTGTGTTGTCTCATTTGTCCAATTCTGGTTTATTGGGAAATAAAAATTAATTTTCAGCTGCTTCCTTTGATTGTTCTACTTGTAAATTAGTTAAAAGTAAAACTCTTTTTTTTTCCTAATTTCGGTAGTCGTGCTGCAAAGTGTTTTGGTGTCATTCATAGTGATGTTTGGGGAATTTCACCAGTTATTTCTCATGCTCATTTCAAGTATTTTGTGACATTCATAGATGACTATAGTCGGTTTGCATGGGTGTATTTTCTTCAATCTAAATATGAAGTGTTTTCCATATTCAAGAAATTTTTGGCTTACGTTGAGACTCAATTTTCCACATGCATCAAAATATTAAGATCTGATTCTGGTGGAGAATATGTCTCATGAATTCAATAATTTCTTGCTTGAGAAAGGAATTGTATCACAACGCTCTTGCCCATATACGCCACAACAAAATGGGGTTGCTGAGCGTAAAAATCGTCATCTTTTAGACGTCACTCGTACTTTATTGATTGAGTTCTCTGTTCCATCTAAATATTGGGTTGAAGCTTTGTCTACTGTTGTCTATTTGATTAATAGACTTACCATCTAAAGTGTTAAATCTTGAGTCTCCATATTATCGTCTTTTTCACAAGCATCCTAGCTATCATAGTTTTCATACATTTGGTTGTGTTTGTTTTGTGCACATGCCTCCTTCTCAATGCAATAAACTCTTTGTTCAGTCTATTAAATGTGCTTTTATGGGCTATAGTACTTCGCAGAAAGGTTTTATTTGCTATGATCCAAGTTCTAACAAATTTTGTGTTTCTAGAAATGTAATTTTCTTTAAGAATCAGTATTTTTTTCCTACTCATGTCGAGTCATCTTCTGTTTCTCCTCTTCTTCCTACTTTTGAGGATCTCTCATTGCCTTCTAAGCGGTTCAAACCAGAATTTGTGTATGAACGACGTTGGCCAACTTTACCCCATCCTGAAACAGATCCGCCACCTGAGACTGCTCCAGAACCAGAATCTGAGATTTCTTCAAGGTCTGCTCCTCTTGAGCCTCCTCGCGATCTACTAGAGTGTCTCAAACTCCTAAACGGTATGGTTTTTCTTCTACTTTATCCACCATCTCTATTCCAACAGGTTACTCACAAGCCTCCAAGCTTGAATGTTGGCAAAAAGCAATAGAGGAGGAACTTTTGGCTCTTAAAGAAAATAACACATGGGACGTTGTTCTTTGTCCTCCAAATGTCCGTCCAATTGAATGTAAATGGGTTTATTCAATTAAACTTCATTCTGATGGAACTCTTGATCGGTCGATTAGTGGTCCTTGGCAACAAACAGGAGTATGGTGTAGACTATGAGGAGACTTTTGCACCTGTAGCAAAAATGACTACGGTGCGAACTATTCTTGCCATTGCTGCATCACAAAATTGGCTTCTTCATCAATGGATGTCAAGAATGCTTTTCTTCATGGTGATCTCAAAGAAGATATTTATATGAAACCCCCACCTGATTTATTCTCATCACCTACATCAGATGTATGCAAGTTGAAGCGGTCTTTATATGGATTAAAACAAGCTCCAAGAGCTTGGTTTGACAAGTTTCGGTCTACTTTGCTTCAGTTCTCTTTTGAGCAGAGCAAATATGATTCGTCTTTGTTTCTTTGGAAAACATCTGCAGGTTGTGTTCTTCTTTTGGTGTATGTAGATGACATTATTATCACAGGAACTGATTCTTCACTAATCACTAGCCTCCAGCAGCAACTTAAGGATTCTTTTCATATGAAAGATTTTGGTACTCTTACATACTTTTTGGGGTTAGAAGTTCATTATAATTCTTTAGGTGTGTTCTTGAACCAACACAAATATACTCAGGACTTGATTGCTTTGGCTGGTCTTCAAGAATCTTCCTCTATAAATACTCCATTGGAATTGAATGTAAAGTACTGTCGTGCGGAAGGAGATCTTCTTCCTGATCCAACTTTGTATCGGCAATTAGTTGGGAGCCTAAATTATCTTACTATTACTCGGCCTGATATCTCTTTTGCACTTCAACAAGTGAGTCAATTTATGCAGGCTCCACGCCATCTACATTTGGTGGCTGTCCGTCGCATCATTCGATATCTCTTGGGAACATCTACTCGTGGATTATTCTTTCCTAGTGGTTCTGAGATTCAACTTAATGCATTTAGTGATTCTGATTGGGCTGGATGTCCTGATATTCGTCGCTCCGTCACGGGTTGGTGCATGTTTCTTGGAGATTCCTTGATATCTTGGAAGAGCAAGAAGCAAAACCGTGTATCAAAGTCTTCCACCGAATCCGAATATCGAGCAATGTCTACTGCTTGCTCTGAGATTGTTTGGCTTCGTGGTTTACTTGCAGAAATTGGATTTCCTCAATCTAATCCCACTCCTCTCCATGCTGACAGCACAAGTGCTATTCAGATTGCTACTAATCAAGTTTATCATGAAAAGACCAAACCAAACACATTGAAGTGGACTGTCATTATATCAGAGAAGTTGTAGATAAGAGAGTCATTACTCTTCCACATGTATCGAGTGATCTTCAAATAGCTGATGTGTTTACAAAGTCTATGGCACGACAACGTCATCAGTTTCTGGTAGGAAAATTGATGTTTTTTTATCCACCGGCATCAATTTGAGGGGGGATGTTAGCATGATTGGACAAATTCTAAATATTTGTACATATCTCTGTTATAACTCTAAATATTTGTGTAATAATGATAGGAGATAGAATAGATTAATGTAGCATATTTTCAGAGATATTACAATTAGGAATAACATATATTTAGGGATATATAGCAGATTTTTAGGCATGTAAATCAGAATTCTTTCTATTTAATGGAAGAACTCTCATTTGAGAGCACTCATTCAGCAAAATTGACAAATGCCACAGAGAATACCCTTGTCTAACAAAATATTTCTACGTGTTTGTTTCTTATGAAACACGGGATGTGATGGAATATGGAGTGTTGGTTGATTATCAACACAAGATCCATTTAAACAGTCTCTCCAAACTTAAATTCTTTGAGCAACTGCTTGGTCCATATGAGTTCGCATGTTGCTACCACCCTGGCTTAATACTCTGCTTCCACACTAGACCTACAAACTACATTTTGCTTCTTACGCTTTGAAGACACCAAATTACATCTAATCAAATAAGTTGTTCGGACTCTCCAAAAATGTTGCTGCACCAGTGTCGGATCCTCCAAAAATGCACTACTTTTGAAGGATCCAACATGCACCCGATGACATTTTTGAAGAGTCTGAGCAACACAGTAATCAAAACACAATATCTTAAGGTGGAGCGTCTATCTGAAGGTGACTTCCCAATCTGCATTTGTATGGGCACACTATTCTCTATCCTCGTAAAGTAATTCTTTCGCTGGAGCAGCTTTTATATAACGAAGGATATGGACAACGGCACCTCAATGGGTATCACATGGAGAGCTTGAAAAGACTTATAATGCTTATTGAAAAGGCAATATCACGTCGAGCCACTGTGAGATAATTCAACTGACCTAGTAGAAACTTGTCATTTGGGTTCATGGGAGTATCAACAGACCTACAATTGGCCATCTTTGTTTCCCTAAAAATATCAAAAGCATACTTCCGTTGTGATAGAACAATGCCTGGTATGAATTGGGCCACCTCAATGCCTAGAAAATATTGTAATATGACTAGACCCTTCGTATAAAAATGTTGAAAAGGTGTTGCTTCAACTTAGTGATACCATTTTGATCACTGTCTATTATGACTATGTTATCAACATAAACCACCAAATAAATGCACAAATTTCGAGCAAAATGATGATAGAACACAGAATGATTAGCCTCACTATGCGTCATGCAGAACTCCTGAGCAATTGTACTTAACTTACCAATTCATGCTCTTGTTAACTTCTTTTGACCATACAGGGATAGGCATAACCAGCATACAAAATCTCAAGACACCCCTAAGCAACAAAACTTGGTGGTTGGTCCATCTATATACTTCATCTTCAAGATCACCATGGAGAAAACATTCTAGATGTTTAATTGGTAAAGAGGCCGTAACAACCACCATAGAAAGAAAAAGATGGATAGCTGAAATTTTAGCCACGGGAGAGAATGTATCCCTATAGTCAAGTCCAAAATATTGAGTACAACCTTTGGCCACTCAACGTGCCTTAAGTCGATCACTTTTACCATCTCGGCAAATTTTCATTGCATAAACCCACCGACAACCACCAGTAGTTTACCTTGAGATAGAGTAACAATTTCCCATGTGGCAATACAATGTAAAGCAGACATTTTCTCAATCATAGCATGTCGCCATCTTGGATGTGAGAGGGTTTCACCTGTAGACTTAAGGATACTAACAGAAGACAAGAATGACACAGCCATAACAAGGTGATAGAAGACAATAATAACTCAAACTGACATAACTGTGTTAGGATTAAGAGTGGAGTGAATACCATTTTCGAAGGGCAATTGGAGGACTAGAAGAAAAGTTCATAACAGGTGCTTGATCCAATGCAGAATGAATCATTAGGACTTGATCTGGAGATCTTGCAATGATGATAAGTTACGAGAGGTGAAGTTGGAGGAGCTCGTAGAGCTAGTGGTTTTGGAGGAGCTGATGTAACTGCAGAAGCTGGTTAAGGAACTAGAGAGGTAGCCAAAGGTCGTGATGCTGACAAAGAAAGTGGTACTAATAAAATTCAGATTGATTGCCTTGCAAGAATTGCAAGAGAAGGTACCAGAAGTTTGGCAGAGAACCAGCTAGACTGAAAGCAGCTACTGAATTGTTGTGTAAATAAAATTTGGTTCAACAATGAAATATTACAATCTATATTTGCAGGTCTTATCTATTCAGGAATTACAGGCTCTCTAGAAACAGTTGCGCAAGATTTCTACGATAGCTATTGAACAGAATTACAGGAAAAGCACCTACTTGTGGGTAACCCAAGCAGCCAACCATGAAGTTCCCATCCTGCATTAAATGAGACTTTTATCAGAAAATGTGCGTAAGGTAGGAAAAATCTAATTAGAAAATAAGAAGCAGCTGACTATAGAAGTGCAAATCAGACATAACAGATCCTTAAGCATGCAACTGTCTCATATATCCCAATCTAGCCAATAGATGATTTCATGCAACAGATAAGCTATTACCGGCTTTTGTCTGAGCACCATATCTGACTCTAGACAAAGTCCACATCTCCGAACAACATCTCCAACTGCTTGTTGCTCGCCACCGCTGGATCTGTTTGATCTGCAGAGCCACAATTTTTTCAGGCAATCAAAGGAATGAGCCAGGCATAAGCAAAGCAAGCAAAAGACATACCTTTCAAAGAAGATAGCCATGGCTTCAAGGAGCTTTCGTTTGTTTGTTCTGGCCTGCAAAAAGTTTCTCCGAGTACATAAAAAGTAACGAAGTGCCTTGAACCTAATGGTACAAAGAAGCAGTGTGTCTCATTCTGATTATTATCTTAGCATAGGCATACCTTTGTCGCCTGAACAAAAATGTAGTGAAGCTCATTTCCAGCAAAGTCTAGCTATAATTATGTTAAGATCTACGCACTTTTGTCTTATCCCAAAATTCTTTTTGTAGGACCACCAGCAGGAGATGCTGAAGATTCTAAGAAACAGAATGATCACCGTTTCTAACTTCTTAATCATTGGAAAGCAGGTGAGGTCACTGTTCGATTTGATCTTGGAGCTGATATTGGGAATAGGTATCTCACATGCCTTAAGGAGAAACAATATGCAACTAGGTTAGGGGCTATGGTTGTCAACAGAACTCTCCCTTCTCTAACAGTTTGAGCTAACGAAGTGGACATACATAATTAAACTACAGAGATAGCATGTGGGACCAATTTAATGGCAAGTTAGAAAACTAATAATTTCTTTAATTCATGAAATATGCAGTGAATATGGTGAAGTAGATGACAGTTCAGGTTCCTCTTTTTTATCTGAGAAGATTTAAAAATCTTGAAAAGCATCTGTATTTTCTGAATTTTTTTTTATTGACTTACATCTGAAAAGCAAGCTTTCATCTGCTGCAAGCAAGTTTCTAGAACCTCGGCCTTTCTCTTGGTTCCTATGCTAACGGCTTTCATATCACATTCCATCATAGCCCGGAGATATGGTTTCCATAGTTCATAACTGTAATAGAAAAAGAAAAGAACAAAAAGGTAAGTTACCTACGTATTGCAAGCCAGTATTTAATGTAATAATATAAATGTTAGTATATTGCAACAACACAATCAAGCTTAGAAGAAAAATGTGAAGACAACATGAACAAATGTTAATCACCTAAAGTTAATATAATGGAAAATGAACCATAAATTTGTTTAGTTCAGATAACAACTTTGAAAAGAAACATGATTATTAAATACCTTGTGCAACAATGTGTTAGGTTTTAACAGTCGAATAAATGGTTTTCTAGAAAGCTCTCTGATTCCTCTGACACCAAGGCTTAAAGTCACCGTGCTCTTTATTCTTTATAGATCAGAGAAGTTGAAGGAAAAATCTTAGGGCCAGAAGTTGGAAGCTGTACTCTGTAGTTCTTCCTGCCTCATTGTACATGAGAACACAGTGGTTCTTATCAGGTAATATTGGGCTAAGAAAACAATACCAAATAGCTTTAGCACAACATGCGACATGGAGCTAGTGAAATCTTTTGAGTCTTTGCTTTCTTTCAATGATGTTTGACCATCAATTCTGAAGTCTGCAGAACACTGTTTCTATTCAAGTTGGAAAGAAAGTTGAAAAACCTTAAAGAGCTCACCAGATCACATATCAATTCATTTGAGGCTCTATTAACACTTCTAATGATGTGGTTCTAACTCAAGAGCCTGATGAATGTAACATTCAGATAGCTTACGAAGTCTTTATCTAGCTCAGACAAGAAGAATTTGGGGTAGGAAAGAGAGAACACCCTACTCAACTGGAAGACCCTTTTAGAGTGACATGCACTACTACCAATGTCTGCCTCGACTTCTAACCTACATCCGAATTCCAATGAACTATAATCTGTATTAACATACCGCAACTGCACTGCAACTAAATCTTAATTTCTTGGAGACTGGAGGTTGACATCATTTTTCACATACTCAGTAGCTAGCTGCAAAGAAACTGCCTACAGGCTACACCAATTCCAACCGTTGTTCCTCAGGAAGTTTGAGGGGAATTGAAAAATATAAGTAACATAATCTTTGATGTTTTATAGGGAAGAGCATTATTTGCTGTCACTTCTTCCTTTGCCAAAAAGATGTCCTTAATCTATCCGATCAAACAGTTCCACTACTCAAGCTATCCCAATTAATTGCTACCAGAATGGGCATCTATATCTTGAGCTCTGCATATATTTGTGTACTTCAAGAGGTACACCCTCTATCCCAAAAGGATGCCTTGGGTTACTCACTAAAGCTGAATTCCACATTGACTTTAGAACAAATGTTTTCCATGATAACAATTGGTCTACTTAAAAAGAAAATGATTCATCAAAAAGTATTAGGTTGTTTGAGCAATATACTTTTTGAGTCTCAGTGAAATGATCTGAGCAAGAGAAATTTCAGCAGATGCATCTGATATCAAGCATAGAACTGCTATACTCAACTGGATAACAGCTACTCAGTTTTACCTTTACTATTTTGGAAATTTAACTATAATGTCGAGCACTAAGTTTTGACACTTTGAGCAAGTGTAAGCCATCATTGGTTCTGAGAAAGCCAGAGACTATATATGAACCATATGAAAGGAATGCTAGTTGGCAACAATTTCACTTGCACAGTACATAAGGTTTCTAACCATGTTTATGCAGCATCTGATTTTGAAACATCCAAGGTAATCTTAGAAAAAATAATTGCAAATGCATGCCAGTAATGACACACAACCTAATCCCAGGAAGACAACTTCCGAAATGGAATACCGTGTCAATTAGCTACAAACATTACCCTGTAGTTGTTCATCCGTCTAGTGAGGAAAAAGATGGTTTTATGTAGAACACAATAGA